>JNBR01000118.1:0-26643 GCA_002081595.1 Achlya hypogyna | reverse complement strand
GGCGTGCACTGTCGGCGGCAGCTGCTCGAGCGAGAGCACGTCGACAACGACACTGACTGTGCTCAGCGAAGGAAGATTGCGCACAGCAGGTGGACCGGCGGTTCCGTTGGGGGCGTAGACAATTGTGAGCGTCGCCTGCAGGCTCGGGAGAGTGCATGTCGACCACTCGGCTGGTTGCAGCAGCCACGCTGGCAGTGGAACGTGTTGGGGCGAACTACCGCTGGCTTCTAGAACTAAGACTGGCAGCGCCTTTTCGTTCGGACTCCAGTGGATGGGCACGGCTATCTGCGCTCTGTTTAGAGCTTCCTGCAGAATGCAGCCACTTACGAGATCCGACCCTGTCATGGGGCTTGCGGAAGACCATTTTGCTGTTGGGATCGATGCCGTGATGGCGGCTATTGGAGCGTAAGCGCTGATCAAGCACTGCGACGAACCGGACGCGACGAGTTTGACAAAGAGCGTGCCAGGGCCCGCCACGTACTGGACTGGGCTCGTTACGCGACTGAACAGCGCGTCATCTTCTGTGTTCCTTGGTTGCGTCACGATGCGGCAAAAAGCCTGGAGCGCCACGGCCCCTGTCTTGAGGTCGACAAGGTTCACGACGCCCTCCCACGGGGCAGAGTTCGAGCCCACTACAATGTTGTGATGGCTGCACCGATACGCCGAACGCACCTGCGCCAAACATGACGCCGTAGATGTACCCCCGCGAGCCCTCGCTCTCAAGCATCAAGACGGCCACCTCGGTGTCGTCTACGTTGAGCACCACCCGCGAGCCGACAACCAACGAGTGGGCGTCTCCGTCGTACGTCAGGCGCAAAGACGGAGTCGCTGGTGTGACAAGCTCGATGCACACAGTGCTTGGCTCCGAGCGCGGCGTGTACGTTTCCGCGTCGTCGCCGATGCACAGTACCACCGCCGTTGCCGTGCGCGGAAAGAGGTTTACGCGCATCCCTCGGCCACCGATGTCGTCCGGCACGTGTAGGAACCCCCGCAAGTGAAGCTCCCCGTCGACTACCACTTGGACGCTCAACACGGGTTCGTCCACGAACAGCGCGACGGACGATGCAAGTGCGGCGCAAGTCGTTGCCGTCGAGCAGTGGGCGACAAGCGGCGGGCCGACCGTCGGTGGCGCGTCTTGGAAGCCGACTTCATACCGCTGCGTCGACGCTGGGAGGTTGCACAGGCGAGAGACGACGATGGTGTCTGTCGGCGCTTCCTTAAACACTGCGACGAGCACTTGGCCGTGCGGGCTCAGCGGTAGCCACGCCACGGCTGCCTCCAGCGAGATGTCGCAGTAGGCGACCAAGGCATCGGTGCCTGTGGCCACGTTGACGACTTCGAGCCGCAGTGGCGTCGGTGTCGCGAGGCACCGCGCGTGCAAGTGCCATGCCCAATGCGCGCCCGTCGCGGAAAGCGCGAGCGCTGACTCGGCGGTAGCCAGTGGTGCTGGCAAGGCAAGTCGTGCGACGAGGTTGCCGTCGGCCACCGGTAGCGCCGTCGCCTCGAGAATAAACACGTGCCGCCAGCGCGACACAGGCAGCTGCGCAAACGGCTCTAGCACCCACGCCACACTCAGAATGTGGCGCGGTGTTTTCTGCTGAGGGTGCCCGAGAAGTTCGACGGTGGCGGGGACGCCCAGCGGCAGCGCGGCGAGTGTCCCGACGGCGGCTGGGCGCAAGCCACAGGGGGCGTACAGCTCGAAGCGTAAGCTGGCAACGGCCAGCGTGACGTCTGTAGTGGGTAGCCGCAGGGTTGCGGTGCCATCGGATGCTACAAAAGCGGTGGGTATCAGCACCCGAGACCAGCCTACCAGACACCGGTACCGAGACCGCTGCGCCACAGGGCTCGAGGGCGACGACGAGGCGGCTGTCGACCGCGTTGCTCATGGTCACTTCAAGGCAGAGGTAGCCACCGATGACCGCCGGTGCTGCCTACATGTCAGTGTCACACCCGAAATGCGAGGCGGCACCTACGACGGCAGGTTCTAGCCATCGGTACGTGAGGTGCAGTAGCGCATTGCCCACCGCCACGGTGGCGGCGGCGTCGTCGGCGCCAACGACCCACTCGCCGCGCGATGCAGTCGCAACGTCCTTGCCAACCAGGCATTCGATGCACTCCCCACTTGTGGCCTCCAGCTCCAACGTCCACGGCGGTGGGCCGTCCAGCCTCTGCGGGGGCTGGCCGCGGCAACGCAGTGCTACGACGCCGTCGACGGCTTCTACCGTCACGCAGAGGCGCCGCATGGCAGTTACACAACGGGCAAATCCGATCAATTCAAACTAACATCCTATTCGTCGTCGTCGTACTCGAGGGTGAACTCGGGCGCGGGTGCCGGCTCTTCCTCTTCCGGCGGCGGTTTGGCGACGACGGGCGCAGCCTCAGCTGGCGGAGCCGTCGACTTGGCGCCCCAGCGCGACGGGCGCGGCCGCTTGGCCGGCGACTCCGCCTCTCCCGCTGGCTTAGGCGCGGCGGGCAACGTATTATGAGGAGCACCAAACGTGTTATCTGCCATCGAATTGCTGCTCGGATAGCTGGCGTTTGATGGCACAAAGGCGTCTGGCGGGGGTGGCGACGATCGCGGGGGCATCGCGTCCACAGTCGTACCGAGCTGGGCCTCTCCGTGCGCGAATCTATGCCTGCGTCAGGCCGACGCCATAGACCACAAATACATACGTGCAGCGGTCTCCAAATCTGCAGCCGCCCGCAGGGAAGTTCATGCACAACCGCGTCTTAAGCTGGCCCGGGCGCAGCGGAGCGCGGGCGGCCTCGGGTGGTTGCGACGTCGGTCCTTCATGCAGGAAACGGCACGCGGCACCGCGGAAACAGCGCCCAAGCGTGTAGTCTCTGCAAATGCCCTTGCCGTAGCCACCCTGGGGCTGCCCGAACGGCGTATTGCTCTGCGCCGGACCCGGGGGCGGGTACGACGGAGGTGGGCCCGAAAAAGCCGCGTGCGGCGGCGGGTACGTCGGCGACGGCTGCCGGAGCGGTGGCCCCCCGTTGTAGGGAGGAGGGCCCGTTTCTTGGCGCCGCGGCGGGCTGCGACTGCGGGACCTACAGCTGAGTCAGACCAAGCGTTCACGCTTGGGTGCTACCGCATGCGCGAGCGACGAGGCGAGCGGGAACGCGACCGGTCGCGCTGCTTGCGCGGCGGCGACTCGCGCCGCGGCTGGCTGTAGCGAGGTGCGGGCGGCGCGCTGCCGTATGACTGCGGGGCGTAGCCAGCGTACGACTGCTGAGGCGGAGCATAACTTGTAGCAGGCGGCGGTGCGTAGTTGGTGGCGGCCGGCGGAGCATAGTTTGAGGGCGATGGCCTCGGCGGGGCATAGCTAGGGCCGCCCTGCTGTGGCGGCGCGTACGAGGTCCGGCTGCGCGGGGACGAGGGGTAGCTGGCGCGCGGCGACGGCGCGAAGGCCCGGGGATCCGACGCCGGCGGGGCGTAGCTGGTGTGGGCGACGTCAGGAACCTTCTCCTCTTGCTGCTGCTTGAGACGCTTGATGTTGTCGAGAAGTATCGCGAGCTTTTCTTTCTCGGCGTCCGAGTTGAGTGGCGCGGCTGCCGCCGGCGGCGAATGCTACGGTGAGGGTCAATTGGGCTGAAAGAGTTGACTATAGTACCTGGGGAGGTGGGGACTGCACGTAGTCGGCGCCGCCAGCCTTGATGATCTGTTCCTTTGTAAAGACGCGCCGTGTGACCCAGTCATACACGATACGGTGGGCGTGTTCCTGCAGCGCAATGAAGCAACGGCGGCAACGGAAACGACGTACCTGGCCATCATCCGGGAGTTGCTTCAGAGATGAAATGGTGTGCGATAGGTGCTGGCTGAAGCGCGGCGCAAACAAGTCCTTTTCCGAGCCAAACTTGGCCTGCGATTGCCGAATGATCGCATCAATGAGATAAAGAAACCCGAGGCGGTGCTCCGACTTCCACATGAGTGTTTCGACTGCATGCACGACACGCTTGTAGTCCTTAACCATGCGCAGGCAAAGCGCACTCGCGGTCTTCACTTTGGTGGCCGAGGTGCCCTTGGGCGTCGCGATCGGCGCCAGCGCCTCCTTCAGATCCGCCTCGCCTTCCTTCCAAGACAGCGCCATGCCACGACTTATCCACTCGTTTCCAGGGTCTGTCGCCATACGGATAAACCTCTCGTACTCGATTTGGCGCATGAACTCTCACAGTGCGGAAGATCCGCGGGCCACCGCTGGCCGCTCCCACGGCGCTCGCGGTCGTCCGTGGCGCAGGCACCGGCACGGAGCGACCTCCATGAGCCGGCGCTCTGTTCTATCTGCATGTGCTCCTAGCAATGTCGGGCCGTTCGACATTACGATGTGGATGTCCATCGAGTCCATGCCACGCCGAGAGAATCCACGCCATGCCCACGGCCTCGTGGATTGACGCAGCCGCCTGCGCCGAGTTGTGGTGCTGCACGGATGCTGCGTGGGGTCGTTTCGTGCGGCAGAGCCACGTGCGAGGCCCAATTGTTCGAGAACACTGCGTCTCTCGGCATCTGTGGCGCGTGGCGCTGCCTGGCACTGCTTCAGGCGCTGCCTCTGGCCCTGTGCGCGTTGCACGCGGCGCTGTTCGCGGCAGCCTGTGCCCGGTCGTCCCGCCCATCGCTGCAGCCTTGGGCGCATCCATGTCGCGGCGTCGAACATCCGCCGTCGCCGCCCACATACTCAACCCGAGCCAAGCCAATCCGTCGGTTTCATTGGTCACCGACCGTCTGGAGCCAATCAGCGCCTCGGACCACGACGACGCCAACGGTGCCAGTCGACAAGATGAAGGAGGCGGCGCAGGTGGTTGCAGCGCCGGCAGCGGCGTCGAACCAGGCAGACGACGCTGTCGACGGGCCGCGCAAGGGCCTGAACCTGCGCGAGCTCGTGGCCGCTATCGAAGCAGAGGTGCAGTTCGACGACGGCAGCATTCCGCTCGGTCAGAAGGCCAAGCTGCAAGCGGCCCTGGCGGCGTACAGCGGCGACATGGACGAGCTATCGCGCTACGTGCACTTTGACCCGTCGCGCAACTACACGCGCAACCTCATCGCGACCGACAACACAACGTACGCGCTCATCCTGCTCTGCTGGAACAAGGGCAAGTACTCGCCGATCCACGACCATCCGTCGGACGGCTGCTGGGTGCGCCACATTCAAGGCACCGTGCACGAAGTGCGGTACTGGAACGACGGCGTCACGCTCGCGGAGACGTCGAGTGTGTTGGTGTCGGCCGGCGTTACGTACATGGACGACTCGCTGGGGCTGCACAAGGTTGGCAACCCCAGCGCCGACGTCGACGCCATCACACTGCACCTGTACGCGCCGCCCTACGAGAAGTGCCGACTCTACTTTGACCCGGAAGATGCCTCCAAGAACTCGGTTGCATTCGCCACGTTCTACTCGGAATACGGCGACATGACGCACGGCGGCGATTATTAAACATAAACTACTGTAGATACGCCGGTGGTGGCATCGTGGAGGACTTGTTGACTTCGCGCTAGCATCGCTGCACCGCTTGCGGAGTTCGAGATAGCAGGAAGCTTGGCAGCTGTGCGTAGCCATCGAACCCTTCCTGGCGGGGTCCCTGCCCTGTCGAGTTCATCGAGAGTCCTGTTGTGGCCTGCGTTTGGGTTGGCGAGGGCCAGCTGGTCGACGAAGCAGACAAACCCAGCCAGGTGGCGGGTCCCTCGGCTACAGCGGACCATCACGGGTTCAGCATACATGCTTTGTTCGACGATCACCATGCACCTAGTAGCCACGACGACAGCCTCCTGTGCTGTGGCCGTTGTGGCTTCAATCACGTCCCGTCGCAAACGCAGTCCGAACGAAATCGTTGCAACCACTCCCATCGGCTGGGAACGTGGCCATAGGTCGAGATGGGGCCGTGCCTCCATCTGGCGCTGCCTCAGCGGCCGCGTCGGACACCCTTGCACTTGGTCGCGACGACCTCGACAGGCGCTCGCCGCGCACGTGCCCCCATCTTATTGCTCGTGTCTCTTCCGAGCGCCTGAGGCAGGCGCCCAATCGCTGGTGTCGAATCTGGAGGCAGCCAATCACGAGCGAGAATGACTGGCACCAGCCAATCAGCGCGAAGCCGGAGTAAAGATCTGCCGGATGTTTTAGGTTTTATTAATACATTTTGTAGTATTATTTTTTAAGATAATTTCAAACAATTAATTACTATATGGATTCGATCACCTGCGGTGGCATTTCCATTTGCGACCGACGATGCGGTGGGCGCTGCTGGCGGTGGGCGCCGTCGCCGCCAAGAAGATCCTGCACATCAGTGACATTCACCTGAATGTGACGCTCACGGAGCTTAACTACGGCCACGACACCAGCCCCAGGTCTGCGCGCCAGGGCTCGGCGATGGCTCAGGATCGAGTAGGCTGCTCGACTCAGCGCTGGCGTACGCGCAACAAGTGCTCCCGGCGCCGGATCTCTTTCTGCACACAGGCGACTCGGTCGCGCACGTCAAGCACAATAAGAGCGCGCTGCTGCAAAGTGTGCTCCAGAACGTGCACGCGATGGAGCACTACTTTAACGTGCGCAACGTCACGGCCATCATGGGCAATGCCGATTGCGGTAACGCCGTCTTGGAATCCGGGCCTCCAAGCCGCGTGTAGTCCAGGACTACCTCATGAATATCACGGACCCCGCCTCCGGCACGAACCCGACAATCGGCATGATCGACGCTGCGTGGCGTCCGTCGCTCACGCCCGAGCAATTTGCCGCCTTTGACTTGCGCGGGTACCTCTACTACCAGCTCGAGACCAACTTAATCCTCGTGACACTCAACACGGTGCCCTACTCGGTACGCCCGCCCCTCACCGTGACCGCGACAGCATCGCGTAGACCCGGCACGCACCCAAGACGACCGACATGCTCGATCCGTTCGGGCAGTTCGCGTGGCTTGAGCGCGTCCTCGCACAGGCCAAAGCTAACGGCACATATGTGTACATCGCAGGGCACATCCCGCCGATCATCGACTCGTACGCCGGCAAGCAGCAGTGGGAGGTGCAGTACATCGTGCAGTACCAAGACATCGTGCAGCGGTACCCCGACACGATCAAGGCGCAGCTCTTCGGCCACGTGCACAACATCGAATACCGGTGAGGTCCGCTGCCTCCGCCTCGCCGCCATCGCCGCTAGGGTTCCGATCCCGACGCTCGACGGCGCGTTGGGTGTGCCCATCTTCGCCACGGGCGCCGTGTCGCCATACTTCGGCAACAACCCGTCGTTCACGGTAGGCCGTGGTGACCGCTGCCGGCACCGACAGTCGTAGGTGTGGGACTACGACCCCGAGAGCTATGACCTCATGGACTTTACCGTGTACGCGACCAACTTCACGGACACGCCTGCGAACTCGGCGATCGTCGGGTGGAAGCGCGTCTTCTCGGCGTCGGAGGCGTACAATGTGTCGGACCTCTCGAGCCGGACGCTGCGGGCGCTCACGGAGCGGTGCGTTTCAAGCGTTTCGGCGGTAACCGTCGCCATGTAGAATGAAGAACGACACAACGCTGCTCTTCGAGTACTACCGACACACCAAAGCCGACTCGAAGCGCCTGCCACCGTGCACGAACGACGACGACGACGCATGCCTTGACCGCATCCTCTGCACTCAGACGTGGTTCACGACACCAGGACAATACATCGCGTGCGTGGACGAGCGCATTCAGGAGCGCGGTGGCACCCGGCGGCTCATTCACGCCATTCCGCGAGTCAGTTGGTTCTACGCACTGCTGATCTCTGCGGTCGTGTCGCTTGCTGTGAGCCAACTGCTCATCTGGCTCCACCAGCGCCTCAAGCGTTCCAACTATGTCTCCATCCGCGAGCCCGTGCACGTGGAACCATAGATAAATTACAAGCAGCGACTTAGTTGAGCTCACCGAACTCGGAGTAAAAGCTCGAGACAGCAGTGGATACCTTGGTCGCGTCCGACGGGTCAAACCAGAGCCGACACTTATCGTATGGGGGCGCGTAGAGGTGGAGCGTGATCGCGTCGACGTCAGCACTGGGGTTGCCGATCTTGTGGAGCCCAAGCGAGTCGTGCATGAACGACACGCCTTCTGAGACCATCGCGTTGGATGTCTCAACTAGCGCGGCGCCCGTGTTGGCGTAGCGGACCTCGTTCACGGTGCCTTGAATGAGGCGCACCCAGCAGCCATCCGACGGATGGTCGTGAATCGGCGAGTACTTGCCTTTGTTCCAGCAGAGCAGCATGAGTGCGTACGTCTCGTTATCCGTCGCAATAAGATTGCGCGTGTAGTTGCGCGACGCGTCAAAGTGCGCGAAGCGTTCGAGCTCCTTCATGTCGCCCGAGAAATCTTCGAGCGCCTGCTTGATAGCATCCATCTTTTCGAGCGGGATGGACGACGTGCCATGTTCCTCGAAGACGTCTTCGATGGCGGCGACGACCTCGCGCAGGCTGAGCACCCCGCGGGCCTTCACAGAGCGCGTTTCCTCCGGCGTCGTGATTTGCATGTTGGTGTCTCGGAGGTGGTTGGAGAATGAGCCGTTGCGAACATGTATCTTTTCACCGATATAATCCCCTACCCGTCAATAAAAATGGGTGTTTCTACTGGCTCTTTGTATCCAGAATTAAATTTCGCAATTAAAAACATCCCACCAGATGGTCTTGAACTTCAAGCCAGGGGGCAGTCGGGGACGCGCGACTAGCAACACCCAACCCCACGACCACCAGTGCCGCTGGCTCCATGGTGCGCGGGTCTGCAAGGACGGCCAAGCCCACGCCCATCATTGCAGCACCATGGACACGCGCTACCTTGCCACTGGAAGCGCACTCTTCTGAAGAACACGGTATATTTAGCCGCGGGACGACGGAGGGCGACGTTTTTTTAGCCTGTGAGACTGTCCGACGGCGGTGTACCGCATCGAGACGGCCACGCATCAGCGGCGACGCCGCCGCCGCGCCGTTGGAGGACGCTGGCCGCCGAGCGACCGCCGCAGAGCGGGGATACTCGAATATGGAAGCGCAGAAGCGAGGGCAAGCAGGCGGGCTGGGCACGCGTGTACGTATACACCCGGGTGATAGACCGTCGTCCCACGGTCGAGATCGCGAAAGAATGCACATCTCGGTTGAAAGGCACACACCATGCCCATGCACGATCTTCCTTGCAGGAGCGGCGCCGCTGCGTCTCATTCGACCGTCTCATTCGACGCAGCCTCCAACTGCCGTGGCCAAGAGAAGCTCCGCGGGTGGGGTGATGTGGGTGGCGCGACCCGAGGAGCGGGCGGGCGGGTTTGCTGACCCGCCCGCGCCGCCCGATAGCCAAAGGGCGTTGCGATGGAAGATCGAGAGGAGGTTTGTGCGGCGATCCAAGCGCGAGTGGTCACCGGGCCTGAGGGGTCCGAGGCCAAGCTGTTGCTGCTGGCCACCTTGCTACACCGTCATGGCTGCATCTCGAGCATTGGTAAGGCGCTCCTGAAGGGTACGTTTCATGCTGATCGCCCGTGTCCCGACTGCATGCGCACAGAGCTACTGTTCCAGAAGGACCCGCGGGGTCCTGAACTCATTACCGAGGTCCTTCATGAGACGACGCCGACCGGTGAGATACCAGCATGGTTTTCTCGCACGCGCAAGCTGATCGGTACGTATCCGCTGCTCGAGAACGATGCCAGCTTCAGTAGAGGGAGAGACCTTCAAGCTCTTCGACTCTTTGTACCTCGACTGCCCCCTGGAGAAGGGTAAAGAGATCTCCCGCCAGGACCGCGAGGAGCAGGACCTCCTCCACGAAAAGGTATGCCCCAGCCATGCCTGCGCCTCACATGCGCAGTCGCTCGTGTACGGCGAAGTCGACTACGCTGCGTTCCTGGACGTGCTTTCGCGCGTGCCCGCAGCCCGCGGCGGCACCTTCTACGACCTCGGCAGCGGCACGGGCCGCGCCGTGTTCCTCGCACGTCTCAATTTCGACTTTGCGCGGTGCGTCGGCATCGAGCTGCTTCCCGGGCTGCACGAGGCTGCGGCGGAGATCTGCCGCAACTACACCGAGTTCGTGCAGCCGACACTCTCATCAGCGGCGCCTCTTGCCGTCGCCTTCTTTCACAGCTCTTTCCTCGACCTCGACTGGGCCGACGCCGGTACGTCCGCTCGTCCGCCGCCGCTCATGCCGCGTAGACGTCGTCTTCGCCAACTCGACGTGCTTCGACGCGGCGCTGCTCGGCGCACTGGCGGCTCAGGCCGAGCGGCTGCGCGCCGGTGCGCATGTGATCACGTTCACGAAGCCCCTCGAGTCGACGGCCTTCGACATCGTCTTCAAGCAGCGCTACGGCATGAGCTGGGGGCCGGCCACCGTGTACCTGCACAGACGGCTCTGAAGCGCTCTCGAATACAGTGTATTGTACAGACAGTGCTTCGTACAGTGTCTTAGTACAGTGTATTGATGGAGCGATCTAACGGCGGTAACGGTCGGTCGACGAAGACCGGCGGCGGCGCACGGGCGAGCGCGAGTCACGGCGGCTCGATTTGCGGCGGCGGTCGTCGGGCGAGCGCGAGTCACGGTGGCTTGACTTGCGGTCGTTGGGCGAGCGTGAGCGGCGGCGACTGTGACCGCGCGGCGAGCGTGACCGCGACCGCGACCGCTTGGAGGCGCGGTTGGACGGAGACTTAGATCGGCGCCGGGGCGGCGAGCTCGAGTCGTCGCGAGACTTGCGTGAGGACTTGCGATCTACATCGATGTAAGCGACTCGCCGAGGACGCAGTGCCGACCGCGGGACCGAGAGGGCCGGTCGTCGTTGTCGCTGTCGTCCTTGTGGCGCTTGCTCTTCTTCTCCGTCTTTTGCTTCTTTTCCTTCTTCGGCTTCTTGGCGACTACCTCGCCGCAATCGGCAATCGTCACATCCATGACGGGCTTGTCGTTCTTGCCGCGGTCCACTGCGACCATCTTGCGTACAACGTCCATCCCGTCAATGACTTCGCCGAAGACGACATGCTTGCCATTCAAATGCGGCGTCGGCGTGAGAGTGATGAAGAACTGCGAGCCGTTCGTGTTGGGACCGGCGTTCGCCATCGAGAGCAACCCTGCCTTAGTGTGTTTGTACTTGAAGTTCTCATCGGCGAACTTGGCGCCGTAAATGGACTCGCCGCCGGTGCCGTTGCGGTTCGAGAAGTCGCCGCCCTGGCACATGAAGCCCGCAATGATGCGGTGGAAGATGGAACCTACGCAGCATGAACATCGTGTCTATGGATTAGGCGTGAACCTTTAAAATGCAGCGGCTTCCGAGTCGTGCGCCCGAGCCCCGCTTCGCCCGTGCAGAGCGCGCGAAAGTTCTCGGCTGTCTTGGGAACGTCTTCGTAGAGCTTGAAGTCGATGCGACCAATGGCCTTGCCGCCCACGGCCATATCTACGCACGTCCATGGCCCTCGCTCCGAGCGGGGCGGACTCACCGAAGTAGACGCGCATGCTTGTGCCGCTCGGAACCTTGGAATCTGCCCTCGCTACAAGCTCCCCTCGATTGAAGCGCTGTTGGGTTTTTCGATCCAGTGGGTAAAACAGGGTAAAAACTTGATTGCTCGGGATAAACAGTGATGCTGATGTACCACTATTTGGGTTTGTCCCAAAAGCCCCCAAAGATACAATGGCAATCTTGTGAGACTTCGGCGGGTGACCCGGCAGCACCTTGCATCTGATGGCAGCGGCAGCGGCAGTAACAGCAATGCCAGCGGCGCTTGACGTGCGCACGATGTCAGTGAGATGCGCCGGGGACCGGTGTAACTGTAAGCTGTTTCGCATCTTCAGTTGTCGCGGCAAGTACGACGGCGGGCGGCATGGATCTGCCCGCGGAGCCCGCGGTCATGACGGCCGTGCGCGTGCGCCCCATGTCTGAGGACGAGCGCAAGGCTGGCTGTCGCGTGATTGTCGCGATGGACGGTGCACAGACGATCCTGACCGACCCCGCGGGCTTGAGTCCGCGGTCGTCGCGCCGCGCGTCGGCCCCCGTATCGCCGAAAGCCACTCTCTGGAAGCAGGCGTTCACGTACGACCGTAGCTACTGGTCCTTCGACCCGAACCACGCCGATTACGCCGACCAGGCGCGGCTCTACGAGGACCTCGGCACGCGGGTAGTCGCCGACGCGTGGCGCGGCTTCAACTGCTCGCTCTTCGCCTACGGCCAGACAGGCGCCGGCAAATCCTTCAGCATGATGGGCTCGGCCAAAGGCGGCAGCAGCAACCACAGTGTCCAGCCGCACAACCGCCATGGGCTCATTCCGCGCATCTGCCACGGCCTCTTCGAAACGATCCACGGCGTGCCGGACCACGGCCGCGCGATTCTCGTCAAGATGAGCTACGTCGAGATCTACAACGAGCGCGTGTACGATTTGCTCACGCCCGACAAGGTGCCGCCTCCTTGTCAGCGCCACCGACGCCTCGTAGGAGTCACTCAAGGTCCGGGAGCACCCGGACAAAGGGGCGTTCGTCGAGCACGTCTCCAACCACGTCGTTACCAGCTACCACGACATCGAGTACCTTCTCGGTGAGGGCGCCAAAAGCCGGCGCGTCGCCGCCACCGACATGAACACACTGTCGTCACGGTCGCACGCCATCTTGACGCTGTCGCTGCGCCGCACCGTCGACGACGCCACACGCGTCTCCAAGATCTGCATGGTGGATCTCGCGGGCAGCGAGCGCACCGAGCTGGCGCACGGCGCACGGCTGCGAGAGGCGGCGTACATCAACAAGTCGCTCTCGGCGCTCGGCGATGTCATCCACGCACTTGCAACCAACGTGCAGACGCCGTAGCCATCTCCATGGAACCCGCGTCATCGTCGTGTAGGGGCGCCGTCTTTGTGCAGTTCCGCAACTCGATCTTGACGCGACTGCTCAAGGACAGTCTGTGCGGCCAGGCCAAGCTCGTGATGTTAGCCGCCATCAGCCCCTGCTGTATCCACTACGAAGAAACGCTTAGCACGCTCAAGTACCTCGAGCGCGTGCAAGCGGCGCTGGCCACCGCGACGCCACCTCAGGTGCGCAGACGACCGGGCGAACCTCACGCCGGCCGTAGATGGAGCTCTCCCGGGCAGGGTCCGAGGCCGAGTTGCGGCTCGAGGTGCTCGCTCTGCGCCACCAGCTGCGCATAGCCCAGCAGCAGCGCGATCCTGACGCCGATGGGTCGCCCGAAAGCACCGGCTGCCACCACCTGTCGGTAGCGCACCTCGTGAACCTCAACCAGGACCCGGCGTTCACCGAAACGACGTACCACTGCCTCGAGGCGGGCGTCACCACCGTCGGCCGACCGCGCGACGGCGATGTTGTGCCCGATATCGTGCTCATTGGCGCCGATGTGCTGCCGTTGCACTGCGTCTTTCACTGCGCCGACGACGGCGGTGTCACTGTGCGCCCTGCTCCCCGCGCCCCGCTCTTTCTCAACGGGCGGGCGCTGCTCGGCCCTGAGGCGTGTGTCGTGCCGCCCGGCGCTCGCCTCACGCTCGGTGCACACCACGTCTTCCGCTTCGATGCGCCGCACGTCGGCGTTCCGGGCCGCCCCGCCGCCGATTGGAGCTTTGCGCACAACGAGCTGCTCGAGACGCTGCTGCCGCGCCACGCGCTCTCGACAGACGCTCTCGGTGCTAGAGATGTAGGCGACGCCGCCGTAAGTTGCGACCTCGCCGTCAGTGCCAGCGACATTGTTGATACTGTCATCACGTGCAATGCTACTGTCGGAGCTAAAGACGTAGTTGACGTCGCCGTGAGTTGCTGCTGCTACATGGTCAGCGCGGCCACCGCCACCGACGGTGTCGACGTGGCGGACGCAGCGAGCCAAGTGGCGTCGGTGGTGCAGCAGGCAGCGACGCAGTGTGTCTCCGAGGTTGACCCCACAGTACGATTTAGTGAAGCGGTGCGGCCACCGGTGGCGACGAGGGCTCAGGCGGCAATAGGACAAGATCTCGCTCGAGCGGCGTATCGCCAAGCTCAAGTTGGAGCTCAAGCGTAAGGAGCGGCAGCTCAAGGCGCTACCCTCGAGCAGCCAGCAAACGACGGAGGCTCTAGCAGTCTTTGCGCTGCCCGAGCCGAAGCACTTTGTCACAGTAGTCTCGGTTGAGTCGGCCACGGACGACGCCGTGCCCACGACGACCGCCGCAACGTCGACGGATAGTCTGGTTGCAGTTGCCACTGTCTCGACGACTACCGACGCTGACGGCGCGACCACGCTGTCGGTAGCCACCGTTGGGACGTCCACTGAGGACAACGACGTTGATATCCTCGCAACGGCAAAAATCTTGACCTCTGCCAGTACTACGGCATTAGCACCACAGGCATCGGTGGCCACCGAAACGGATACGCAGCTGTGTACCACCGTTGGCACTGACACCGACGTGACGCAGACGCCAACAATGGTTGCGGTAGAGACGCTCACTGACGAGAGGCCAACATCGACCATGGTGTCGGCTGCGACGCTCACGGATGAGCAGCTTCATATCTCGGTTTCGACATCCACCGACGTCACCATCACGACTATCGCCTCTATCGGCACCTCCACCGACGCTACCGGCTGTCTCGACAAGCCACTGCTCCGCATACGCGCTCGACTCGGGGCGCTGCTCGATCTGTCGCTGCCCGACGTACACTGGCGATGGAGAAGTGCGAACTCACCACAACGGGATAGGTGGCCACGGACGACGACCCCACCGCGATCGTCGCCGACATTGAGGCGTGCGTCGCCGCCGTGGCCCCACCGCCGCAGCACGACGCCACCCTAGACCAAAGCCTCCTCCGCGTCCGTGCGCAGCTCGCGGCGCTCGCCAACCTGAATTTGGCCGACGTCAGTCCCTTGCGCACCGTTGGCGCCTCACGCATTCGTAGGTGGTGCTACCAACGGCCGACGACAGCAAATGGCGCGCCGACGTGCTTGACGACATCGAAGCGCTCGTCCTGGCCAATGTCGTTACCCCGCGCGGAAGTGCACCCCCTGGCGCCCCGTACGCCGCGCTGCTCGAGGGCTACATGCGCGACTGCGAACACGAGCTGGCGCGGCTTCGGCACGCGACGTCGGTGCAGCTGTCGGCGTACGCCAAGACGATCGCGGGCCTCGAGACCCGATTTACGTCACTTTGCTGCGCGCTTAACGCGCAGTGCCACCGCGAGCAGGCGCACTTCCAGTCGACGGCGGTGGCCACCGGCGAGGCCCTCGCGCGGCGCCTCGCGGCCAAGCAGCAGGCACTCCATGCGACGTCTGTAGACCACAGCCACCTGCTCGACGAGCTCCAGCGCCGGCTGCAGGACCAGCTGGACACCGCGGCCACCACGCACCAACAAGCGCACGACGCTTGGGTCGCAGAGCTGCAGGCATTTACCAAGACCCACTTTGATATGCTTGCGTCTGCGGGCGCTGAGGCCGCGTTCCAGGACGAGCAGGCGCGTATGCATGTGGCCGAGTGGGATGCCAAATGCCACCGCCTTGTGGTTGAGACGGACGCCGTGCTCTCCGAGACGCGCGCGATGCACGCGCGCGAGCTGCGCCGCCTTCACGACGCCAGCGCCGCTGAAGAGCGCGCACTCGACGTCGCCCGCATGTGCGCCGAGGAAGATGGCATGTGTGCCGCCGAAGCGCTTGTGCGGACGTTCGAGGCGACGGTAGCCGCCCGCGCCGACGAGCGCCGCCGATGGGAGGCGCAGAAGGAGGATGACCTCCGCGCGCTTGTGGCCGAGCACACCACCGCCATGCAGTTTCTCGCCGCCAACCAATCGGGCCTGCTCGAGCGGGCGGCAGAAGCACGCGAGCTCTACGGCATGGCCGACGAAGACGAGCGCGGCCGCCACCGGTCAGCGCTGGCGGCGCTCCAGGCCGCCCACGACGCCGCGGTTGCAGCGCACGCCGTGGAACTTGAGACGCGGCGATCTGTGGCACGCGAGCGGCAGGCGTTGCACGGACGACAACTCGCAGAGACTGAAGCACAGCTGCAGGCGCGGCTGGCAGCGCTGGACGCCGCGGCCGTCGAGGACGCGACGGCGCACGCGCGCTTCATGAAAGGGCTCAAGGTGCGCCAGCTGGCGGAAGAGGCGCAACTGGCGGCAACAGTGCATGCCTCGCGGACGCTGCTTGCGGCTCAACGAAGGCAGTGGATCCAAAGTGCCAAGGATGTCCGTGCTGCACAGTTGGCGCTCGAGGCCGACCACCGCCGCCGCCTCGAAGACATGCGCTTGTGCCACACGCATCTCGTGCGGGACCTCGACGCTGCTTTCCAGCTGCAGGAGGCCACCCGCGCCGACGAGCTGGTCGCGCGGCGGCAGCAATGGGCACACGACCTCAGCGCCGCCGACGCCGCTGCTGCGGAGGCCGGCTCCCGTCGGGCCATGGCCGTGGCCGACGCCGAGGCTCGCCATACTCAAGGCCTCGCGGCTGCCGAGGCGGCGTGGGCGGCGTTTGTCGCAGCACAAGCGCAGCCCGACGATGCGCCGGTCGCCGAGAAGCGCGCCGCGGTCGCCGCACAGCAGGCCGCCTGCGACGCTGATATCGAAGCGCTGCGTGCACAGTGTAGCGACGTGGAGCGCGCCGAGGTCGAGCGGCATAAAGCTCTCAACGAGCAGCACAAACAGAAGCTGGTGAATGCCGCCGCAATCCAGCGCGAAGCACTTGCGTGCTACGAGATGCGGTGCCTCGACGCCGAGAGCGCCACTGTCGAGCAGCTGGCAGCCGCCGCCGCCCGTGCCGCCCGGCAGCGCGCCGCGATGGACGCCGAGCACGCTGCGCGACGAGCCGACCTCGAGGACGCACGCGCCGCGCGGGAAGCGCAGCACGCCGAGGCGTTGCGTCGCATCGACGCCAACCAGGCCGAAGTTGCCTTCACCCACGCGGCCACCGTGCGTGAGATGGAGGCGGCGCACGCGCGCGCTCTTGACGCCGCCAGGATCGAGCGGGCCGCCATCGAAGAAGCGCGGTTGCGCGACTTCGAGGCCGGCCGCCGGCGCCACGACTGGGCGTTGCATGAGGCCGAGCAGGCGGCCGCCAACGAGAACGCACGCTGTCTGGCACTCGTCACGGACCTCGAACGTGCGCACCGCGAGGCTCTGTTTGCAGTGCACCAGTCACTTGGTGCGCTCGAAGAAGACCAGCGTGCGTGGGCTGCAGCGTTTGAGGCGCGCAGCGCGCAGGAGGCGGCGGCCGCCGCAAGCGCCACCGAGGCTCAGTGGGCCACGTTGCAAGCGACGCTGGATGCTACGGAGGCGGCGCACACCGCGCGGTTGGCCGAGCTCCACGCGCACGCCGAGGCCGATGACCGCGTGCACGCCGCCGACGCCGACCAGCAGCTCGTCGCCTGGACCGAGCGGCTCACGTGCGTGCACATGCAGATGGAAGACGCGCGGTCACAATGCGCAGCCCGTATGGACGCGCTCTCGGTGGCCCATGCTCGAGAGCTGGCGGCGGTGGCCGACGAAGCCACAGCCCGCACCACCGTATTCGACAACGCCCGAGCCATGGCGGCGCTGCAGGCGCAGACCGCGCGCTGGGGCGGCGAGGCCCTGGCTGCCAACCAACAAGCGTTCTATGACGAAGCTGTGGCGGCGCTCGCAGTGCAGTGGGCGAAGGCGCAAGCCGACCACGAGGCCAGGCGTCATGCCGCCGCCGCCAACCACGCGCGCCGCACCGACGTCGCGCGCCTTGCCCACGAAGCCACGCTGCTTGCGATGACACAGACGCTCAAGCACCTCCAGATTGCTTATGCCGCCGAGCTCGCGCGCTACGGGGCACAGCTTGCCGACGAACTGGCGGCACGGCGAGTAGAAATGGCCACGACAGAGGCGACGGCGCGGGACGCATTACGAACTGATCTTGCCGCGGACTTGCAACGCGCGCTGCGGGAACAGCACCAGTGCGAGCGTGACGCCGCCATCGCCCACGACGCGGCGTTGCAGGCGCTCAAGGGGCAGTGGCAGGTGCAGGCGGCGCGAATCGAGATGGAGATGGAAGACATCGCCGCTGCCCACGCGCGGCAGTGCGGCGTCGCCAAGGCGGCCTTTGACGCCGACATCGCGAGCTTTACCGCATGCAACGACGCCGCGAGACGACAAACAGAGCGCGAAGTTGCCGAGGGCAATGCCATGGCTGCCGCAGAGGCCGAGAGCATCGGCGTCGTGCGCGCGGACTTCGACGCTGCGGCCGCTGCCGCGCACTTGGCGCGTCAAGACGAGATGCGGCGCACGCTAGACACCCAGTTGCGACAGGTTCTGGCGTGGCGCCGGCAGAAAGTGCAACTCTCGGTGACATGCGAGGCCGACGCCGATGCGCTACACGGGACGTGCCTCCGGCTACTGCACGCACTTCCAGCGCAGCAAGCGCCGCCACCGATACCGCCGATGCAACTGCAGCTGCAACGAGCGCGCGTAGGACTGGCGATCGCCAAGGCAACCGAAGCGCTAGCCAATACTCACCACGGCGAGGCGCTTGCAGAGGTCGCGGCGGTGGCGGCCGCATGCCTAGCTACTCACGAGATGGCCGCGCACGACGTTGCTATCGACGTCTCAAGGCGGCGGAGCTTTAGTGCCGATAGCGACAGCGACGCCTCCGAGGAGGCAGCCGACGGGGCCAAAATCGCCCCGCTTGAGCCTGCTGCAGAGCCTAGCCTCGCGCCCATTTGCGTCGACCGCGACAAACTGGCGGCCGGCACGCTGGCATACGTCCGGCGGCCTCTGACCCGCGACGAAGAAGAGATCCTCCGCATGCTGGTACTATCGGTGGTAGAGGCGGCCACTGACGCCACCGATAGACACTCACGGGCGGCCTCGTGGAGCGCATGGAGGCCGAACGGCGCGCATTCCGTACGCAGTGTGATGATCACCGGTACGGCAACTGTCGCTTTCGGCGCCGACGTGGCCTAGGAACGCCATCGCGAAGCTCCAGGCGGCCGTGCAGGCAAGCGAGGCCATGGCGACCGTCGCCGACGAGCGCGCGCGCACCGACGCCGAGACTATCGCGTTGCTGCAAGACAAAGTTAAGCACCTCGTGGTGGAGCTTCCGCCATCGCCGACGACGACACCCCTTTCCTTGCCATCGACGCCCACTGGCGCCACCGACCAACCCCTCTTGCGTGGCTGGAAATCGTAGCCCGTAGCATAGAACACAAACCAGTTCAGAGTTCAGTCACGGTTCCTGTGTTCGTAGCAGAGCTAGAAGTCGAGTGGGTCCGTGAGCGACGCGCGGTTGCCGTCGTACACCGCGGCACGGGGGCCGTGCACGCACAACTCGAACGACTTGACCTCCATTGCGCGCAGCGTCACGGTGGACGGCGCCGGGCCTTTCACGGCGTTGGCCGAGAGGCTCAGCTCCTTCACAGCGGCCGTCTCACCGGGCTGCAGGCGCACGAGCTGCAGCAGGTCGACGCTCGCGGGCTTGGACCACTCCTGCGCCGAGTGAGCGCCGCGGGAAACGGCGACTTACCGGGTGCTCGCCGACGGCAAAGAGGTGGCTCAGGCGCACGAGTCGGCAGTGCGGGTGCGCCCAGTGTAGCGCGGTGAGGCCGACGTTGGCGGGCCAAACGAGGTCGCCCACCAGCGGACGCTCCACGAAGCCGCCGGCACCGGCACGCAGCGCTACGAGCGGCGGCACGAATTGTGCTGTCGCCGCCGTGCGCAGGCGCGCCATGGCCTCAGCGATGGGTGCAACACCGACGGCGAACTGCCCGCGCACCGTGAGGCCCTGCGTGCGCGCGCGCCCGTCGCGGAGGGTGAACTACGACACGTGGGCGGGGTGTCGGGGCCACGACGTACCGTCTCCGTCTCGTTGAGTGCTTCATCGACGCCGCGGTGGTCGTCACCCAGCAGGCGACGGTGCACCATCACGTCGAGCTGGCCTGAGCCCCCGGCGTGAGCCCGGCAGAGTGGGGAAGCTCACCGTCAGCGAGGCTGGCACAACCCTGGGCGCGGTCCGTGAGCACGGTAAGCTGCACAGCGTCGCTGCGCAGGTAGGCGGCCGTCGTGATTGGCACGTAGTTGGCGGTGACGCGCTCCTCGTCGTTGTGCAGCGTTAGGTTCCACGTTGCCCGATAGTCGCGCACGCGCTCGACAAACTCGAGGCCGTTCGAGTCCGTGTACCAGCGTTTCTACGTTTTAGTGAGCACCGCGAGGGACCTTGGGCGCACGTTGGAGGCGACGTCTGACGCGAAGCGCACGATGACTTCCTTGCCCTGGTGGTCGTCGATCGGGATCGGCCCCACCGTCCACTCGACCGTCACCGTTGTGTCCCACGGGCGCAGCTCGTAGCGCAGCACACCCCAAGCGCCGAAGCGAAACCAGCACGCCTGCTGCAACGCTGTCACGTCGCAACCGTGCGCCGACACCGGCGGCAGCTCGTGCAGCGTGCTCGTGTTTGGCCGGAAGATGTACGCGCCCGAGTTGACGCCATTGCCGTTGAGGTACGCCTGGTAGTAGCCGAGCGTCGTGCGAAGCTTGATAGCCGTGTTGGTTGCCTTGTCCACGAGACTCACGAGGCTGCCGGCCGTCAGGTCCAGCTCAACCTTGACGTGGTCGTTCTCTAGCTTCGACACGTCAGCGGCCGTCGACGCACCGATGGCGTTCTTCGTGACGCGGTAGCGCTGCAGCCCGAGAGCTGGTACATCCGCCCGGAGCAGCAGCGTATGTGGCGCAGAGGGTGCGTCCGCGTGCACGGGTACAAACGGCGCGACGGAGGCGGCCACCGGCGCGTCGGTGCCGACGGCAACTACACCCGCGCCAGGCGTGTCGATGGGGATGCTCACACCAAACGTGGCCGCGTGCGGCAGTGGGTTGTACACGACCACCTCGAACTCCTTGGCCGCCGACGTCGATGGCTCGCACACACTTACGTTAGCCAGGAGGCACAGCGCGAACGGCGCGCCCGTGGCCCCGAGCAGCGCGTTGAGCTCTGGCGCTGCAGCCGCAAGGCCCTCCGACAGTCGCTGGGCGTAATCGTCCGCGACGTGCTGCTTCTCCGTGCCCGTGATGGCGTCGTGGTGCTGGGCCACGCCGACGCTGGCCGTCAAGTGCATCAGCTATGGACGGTGAACGGGCGGCAGTAGGGGCGAGCGCACCTGCGACGACTTGGCCGCCTGCACCTCGAGCTGTCGCATGGCCTGCAGTACGCCGTTGGCGACGCGAGCGAAGCGCTTGAGCGCAGGGCGGCTCGTGAAGTAGCCTGTCCAGTAGGCGTTCGGCTGGTCGGCGTACGGGAAAAAGTCGTCGGTCTTGACGCTCCACTGCAGGCTCTTATCCGCAAGCTTAAGGTCCGTGTACTGGCCGAGCGTCGAGTAGAGAACGTTCACGCGCCCCTCCTGGTTGGCGTAGTGGATGAGCTTGTCCATGTTCTTGAACCACTTGAGGCCGTTCTGGTACGTGAAGTCGGTGCCCATGGGCCAGAAGACGTGGTTGCCCTTGGTGTGCGCCGCGCGCTCGAGGCTCTGGTCCACAAACGACTTGATCTCGTCGCACACGTTGAAGTCGTGCAGGAGCGGGTCGTCCTTGATGGGCCCATACGCCTCAAACTGGAAGCCGTGCGGCGCTTCGTAGTGATTCTGCATCATGCCCGTGAAGATCTTTTCCCCTCGCGACGGTGACGCCTCCCACATGAACTCTACGAGTTCCGAGGTCAACAGAGGACGTTTGACGGTGATGCGTACCGAGGTCCTTCGCAGCCTTGCGCTTCTCAAAGTCCTGGTAGTCCATGCGGGCGAAGTACAGCGCGTCGAACCCAACACCGGCGGAGAGAAGCGAGCCTTGCGTCGACGAGTGGCCGAACGGGTCGATCTGCCATCCGATGCGGGGCTTGACACTACGGGTGCGATGAGTCGCCTGGGCAACGAGCGGATGCGGAAAGCTACCCAAACTCGTGGAGAAGGAAGGCGTGGCCAAAAGCCGTTTGGTCGATCATGACGGAGTAGTGGCATGTGGCCTCATCGTGCATGACCCATCCGCCGTTGACACTGAGATCGAGCCGACCTTCTTTCACGAGCTTCTTCACGATGGTTTTCATTTCGTGCGATTGTTCGCGCCACCTGTCGGCACTGAGAGCTGATTGATATTGCTTACATACCAGCGCTGGAAGAACGATTGCTCCACATACATAAAGCGTCGATTGGGGTTCTTGAGCAGCTCCGTGACGACGGACTCGAGGATATAGTCGACTTCTTGCGTGTAGTACTGGTCCACCGTGATGAGCCAGCCCGGGTCGTCGTGCGTGTGTGGCACGAGATGCACGTTTAGCTTCTCGTTCGAGATGCTAGTCGTCGTGTTGTAGTGGCCGCCCACAGGCCCCACGGGTGTCCAAGAGTCGCAAGAAGGCATGGCCGTGGCCGACGCCAGCGCCGCTAGCAGGATTGCAAGCCGCATCTTCCGAAGTCCGAGCGAAATCCGAAATGAAGATCGCGCCTGCGAAACATGATATGCCACCCAGCCACCCAGCACATTTTTATTCCTTCAATACAAACAGCAAGTCAAATGCCAGCATAATATAAAGAACGACAGATCTTATTGCAGATTCCGGTCGAGGGAACGACGGTCGTCTTGCCCGCCGGGTGCGGACATGAGCGCCCGCTGCTCTGGATGAAGCCACGAGCAGTGAACAGGCGCTGGGCCCATGGTTGGCACTGCTGTGATATGGCTCTGTGCAGTGGTGTCTTTCGTTCGAGTGGCTAAGATGCTTGTCGTCTCCAGGGAGGTGGCCGTGGCCAGCCCAGCGATGTCTGGAAGACGTATCATCCTTCGGTGGCTCGTATTTCTGCCCATTGCACAACTGTGACAACGGTCTCTTGTTAGTTAGGCCCCCTAATATGAACGAGCGCAAGTGGCATGCACGGAATCTTTTGCCAGAAGGAGCCGTTGGACCCGTCGTCGTTCACCTCTTCGGTTGAGACACGGTGCTCCATGGCGCACGGTAGCCGCAGTCACCTCGAGTGCCCGGGTTGCCGTTGCCATCGGAACTGAGAAAGTAGTCGTAGCAGTTGCATCGACCTGTCGTGCGATCTACGATACAAATGAAGCGCGACCCGCGCCGCCGTCCGCACCGCAGGTGCCCCGACCGGAGCACTCGAGGTTGGCCTTGGTACCAGTGACAGTCCTGGCCACCGTAAGCGCGAGTGTGCCGCTGGTCAGCGTCAGAGCGCTCGAGGACGTCGTCATGAGTGGCAGCGCCCCTTGCGCATACGTGAAGCGCACGTTGGTCACTACGGAGGTAAGAGCTGAGAGGACAACTGGCAGCGCACCGACGCCGGCGGCACTGCACACGGTCGTGGCGCCGTTGAGAAAGGTCACCGTTGCCGACACGATCGTAGCCAGTGACTGGAGCGCCGCCTGCACCACGGCCGCCGACGCCGATGCTGGGATGGCGACCGTCGTGAGTTGCCGGAAGGTCACGGTGAAGGCGCCGCCGTCGGCCGTGCACGTGATCCGCTGCTGCTCGTCGACGTTGCCGGACTGGAGCGGGTCGTCCCCGTAGGGGCAAGCGCCTAGTCACGGCATGGGCGAGCGCTGCAGAGGCCAGCCGTACGCGCCGAGCAGTCGTACGCCTGAAAATCGTTGATACCACCGACGTACGGCCCCATGTAGTAGTGCTAGCAGTCGTTTCCGGCTGAATCGAGAAGAGCAGATACCTGCTGGCAATAGCAGCCCTGGATCTTGTTAAAGTCCCACGTCGGTGCATAGTTCGGCGTCGCGCCGTAGGTAGCGCCGATGAGAACGCCGTTGGCGGTCGCAACCGCCGCCAACTGCTGCATCGTTTTGCATGTGCCTTGGCCGCTGCACGTCGGCGATCCCGCGCAGGCCACTGCACAACCACGTCGAGTACCGAAGGATGATTTAACGTACGTTGCTCGCACGCCACCCCAGTGAAGCCTGCCTGGCACGTACAGGTGCCCGTCCCCGGGTTGCAGATGCCCTGTGTGCTATGAGATCGAACGATCACCGCGGCACTTACGCGATTGGAACACGTGGCTACAGCGTGGGCCGTGTCGGTGGCCGACGCGCCGTCGAACCATGCGGCCCCCGAAGGACACATGACTAGGTCGCCGTGGACTCCAAGAACAGACCAGAAACGTACGCTGGGTGCAGTAGACGCCAGTGTACGGCGGGTTGCATACGCAGCGGTACGAAGTGCCCGCGTTGCACGTGCCTTGGTTGTTGCAGACGTTGCCTCCAACGGCTGCGGATCAAGTCATGCACCGCGCCCAAATATGGCGTACTGGGGCATGTCGTCGTTGAGCCGAAGCCGCAATCGTTCAAAGTTCCAGCGGCGCCGGCGCCTGGCATGCATCAGCCACGCTAAAAGTTGTGCACCCACCGTTGCTGCTTGAAAAACCCGGCACACATGTACACACGCCTGTGGCGGCGTTGCAGTCACCACGCCCGGAGCACGGCAAGCCCTGGCATAGCCGTGAGACTACAAGCGCGGTCGCAGACGTGCCTCGGTCGTGCCGGTGGCCGAGTTGCCGACACTGCCGTAGAGGCCCGCGGCGCCTTTGGCGCTGAGACTGATGGCATACGAGCCAACAGCGCCGGTGAGGACGCTGCGAATTTGGATCTGTGGCAAGTTGCCGCCGTTGTTTGTAAACGTGATGGAAGACGTCGCGCCAGCGGTGGGGCAGATGGTCGCCGCCGATGACGTCACTGTGACACCGTTGATCGACGGCAGTGCCTAGGTCTCGTGAGCGAGGAAGCGCGGTGCCGCGTACGTTAAGCGCCGCGGCCAGATCCGCAGGCGTCGCCGACGGCTGAATGTTTGCTGACAAAGACCCCTTGTAGTATAACGCAAAGTAGCCTGTGCACCCGTTGCAGAGACAATTGAGCATTTGAACTTCGGCCAATTGGCCCTTCACTGGTTGTGAGAAGATGTGGCCAATGTGGTCTCACCGTCGTCATAGGATCGTCACCGACAGGGCACGTCCTACAGATCATTCATTTCTTGCATGAGTGGCACCATTTGCCGCACCGTTGCGAGCAATCGTAGCCCGTGTAGCCGGCACCGCACTGACATCCGAAGATTTTGTCGGCATCCCACAGGGAATATGTGGTTGCGACGAAGAAGTTGATGGCGTCGTTGGCCTGCGCGGCATCGCGCATCGATATACATCGCCCGCTCTGACAAGCAGGACATGACACTAGACACTGAGCGAGCCGTAGCAAGAAAGTTTGACGCACTGAATTCGCAGGCGGCCCCGCTGAAACCCGCTCGGCAGGTGCAGACGCCAGTCGCAGACGCACATAGACCCATATTGGAACAGGTCGCGGGCGCGTGTGCTGTATCTGTAGCGGTGGCAAAGTCCCACCATGCTGTGCCCACGGGGCAACTCAAGTATTCGCATTGTGGCCCCGTGTATCCTGTGAAGCAGGAGCTAGAGCAGGTCAACGGCGTTAGAGAGCTCAGAATACCAAACACCGGTGCTTGAAGTGCAAATGCCGTTTCCATTGCAGGTACCGCAAGGACTCGCCGCCACTAGCGCCACGGCGCCGACGAGTGCCTTCAACATCGCAATGCGATCTTGCAACTGCCGACGTTTCCCAGCCGATGTTGCCACAAGGAAGTACCGTTAGTTCTGGGCATTGGGTCATTCGCCATACTTAAATAGCAACATCAGCACAAATTTTAGGCCAAGTTGAGAAACGTTTCAAGATTGCTCATGCAATTTCCAAAGTGGTGTGGCTGATGATCAAGTCATTGAGCAATCGCGGGCTACCTAAACGCCCCGCAGGCCGGTCAATCATCGGGGCTACATCCCTCATATTCGAATACAGAGAGTTGCCGGTATAATTGCAGGCCAGAATAGTGGCGTCCCACTCTTTCCCAGCCAAAGTGTGGTAGTGCAAAGCCAAAAGACGCACAACTAGTGGGATGGTGGCTGCTTCGTACACTGGAGTGCCATACTTTAAACAAGACAAAATATCTCATTGCGGCATTTTTCACACTCGTGCTCTGTTTCTGCATTTGAATTTACCCGCCAAATCACTAATCGCGTTGAAGGGGCGCGTCCCCACTTTGAAAACACACAGTATATTTCAGAACAAAGTATCCCCATCAATGGCACACCTCAAGGTTTCTAGATGTGCCGCAGCAAGAGCGTCGCCTGGCACGATAAAATATCGGTGCTAAGTTGCATAGTGTGCGAGTGCACGTCCATGCCACAACGCGAGAACCCGCCCAGAATTCAGAGATGAGTGATCGAGCTGGGATTCGGGCACGGCACATGTCGGGCTGATAAAATCTTGGTCAATTGTCCGGGCGCCAAGAGTATTATTGTGGGCAGTGTGCTCGACTGGCGCCGCAGAGCGACACATATCTTTGTTGGATCGCGCGTGCTGCTCCAGGACATTTTCAACAGTGATGCCGATGTCGTAGAGAACTTCTTCCTCGTCGTAGTCGACAATGGCAGCTCTCGCCGCATCGTCCTTCTTTGCGCGATGAAACCCGTCAATGCACGCGGACTTGCCGATCAGAGACGTGCGCTAAAGAAGAGCACACAGGCCAGACATTGCCGTCTCATCCACAGGATAGTTGCGGTTGATGTCCGTGTTGAGTTGGGCCTGTGTTGGTGCTGGTAGATTAAGAGTATTAGCCCAGCTACGCTGAACCACTTGAGTGGGGACTTCATCCAACGCTGCGCGGATCCATTCCAACGTTTTGTGCGTTGTCATTTTGGCCCGCGAATCGAAATTTATACCGGGAAACTGTTGGGTGT
>JNBR01000335.1:0-68307 GCA_002081595.1 Achlya hypogyna | reverse complement strand
TTTTGACGATATTCCACCATACCGCTCGAAGCCAATCGAGGCAGTGTGAGAGATGCATATATTGCTTGACGTCGAACTGCGTGCTGCTCTTGAATGCGAGATTCGCGTCGAGCTTGTCGAAGAGATCACGGAGCTGGAGCTGGCGGTACTTGGCCTTGAGGCTGCGGACGATGCCCATGTCGATCGGCTGCAAGAGGCTCGTTGCGTTTGGGGGCAAGAGGAGGAAGACAAGGGGCTTGTATTGGTTCGGTGGGGTACTGGAGTCTATGTCGTTCAAACGTTAGCACATCCATCATCAACAGGAGAACATCATACCGAGAGCACCAAGTTTATTAGTAGCCTTGACATGCGTCGACGCGTTGTCGAGGATGTCGAAAAAACTGCGTCGCGAGACTCGGTAAGCTCGTTAATCTTCTCGACATATCGCAGAAATATTTCTTGAGTCTGCCACGCCTTCTTGGAGTGGTCAAAGTGGCAACTGTAGTCACGGAGCATGAAGCGGCTGCGCATGCCACGCGGGTTCTTCGACTTGTTGATTACAGTGTCGGACGAAATTTAACGGCCGTGGTACTATATTCTTATTGGCTGCTTGTTGGCACCTGAATCACATGTTTCATTTTCAATTATAATAGCCTTTAACAATCGATGCACCAAGTTATGCGAGAAGATAAAGGCTCAGTGGCAGGTAGCACAAGAACTCGTTGCTAAAACGGGCCCTGAAGAAGCAGCTATAGGAGAACTGGGACGATGTGGTCAAGATGGGCAGTGTAAAAATATTGTGGTGACGTTTAAATGTATTTCCCCCTCCATCTCTCCAAATGATGCATGCCTTACTGTTTGACAAATATTGTGCTATCTACCTCCAAAATGTATAATTCCAACGGGCGGCGAGCTCAAGGCCGCGTGAGCCTGACACAAGGGTAAGTGTACCACGGCCGTTTAATTTCGTCCGACACTGTACTTAAAGGGGAAACTTCTCGCCTGCAGCAGAGACCGCGCACACCACAGTGATGCGCTCCTTGGAGACAGTGCTGTCTTTGCGAGAGCTGCGTCGGGCGGCAAAGGACCGTGCGGAAAGTGCGCGGTGGAAGAGTGCGGCTTCGTCCAAGTTCTCGATGCAGTTGAGCATGGCCTGAGCATCTACGAGCTGGCGCCACAAACCATCAAGAATGTCCTTTAGCTCGGGCGTCCAAGCGACCTTGCCCGCCTCGCCACATCGGATGAAGGACGCGATGTTGTAACGGCCTTGGAAATACGTCAGCCAGCCAGCGCTACCAGCAAACGCCGTATCGCCCATGGCGCGGGCAATGGACCTCGCCTTGTGGGTGAGCACATCGCCGGTGACGTTGAGTGACCCAGCTTCACTTGCCACGCGATCCAGCCACTTGAGCAGAGCGCGGTCGATGCCCTTGCTTCTGTACTCCTCGGTACGCGTTCGCTGCTTGAACTTCTTGCCGGACAGTCCGTACGCGCGCTGCTCCTAGTAGTAGGCCATTACGGCGTCGCTGCGCTTCATCAAGACCGAGATGGCCTGGCGCGAGACGCCATACTCGCGGGCAACCTCCGCCATCACCTTGCCTGCCTTGATCTGGCCCATGATGGTGACTTGTTGGAGGATGGTGAGACGTTAGCGACAGACGCGCTGATGCTTTGGTGTTGGGGACATGGCGCCAAGTGAGAAGTATACCCGCCGCCAAAGGCAGCTCATCCCTCGAACGCCCGGATCGCTCGACTCGCTTGAGCGGGAACCGCGTCCGTGTGTCGGACTGGTCGGTTCTAGAGTCGATTTATTTGATTGGCGGAATTTTGGCAGTATGGCATCTGATTGGGTCGATCAATGAACCTACACTCGACGCCAGATGTGTCTGTGGTTCCCCAAACCCTTCACATTTCGTGTCAATTGAGACGAAAAATCTCTGAATCTATGTGCACATTGTGCGATTGCGATAACAATACAACGCTAAGTAATAGCTTGGAAATAGCCGTCTGCAACGACATGCAACACTACAGTGTTCTACCAAATACATCGGCCTGTGGGATGTTTACTCAGAGGGCTCGATTTGGTGTCGCTCAGAGACCTCTCACATTAAATGCATCTACTTTCAACAGTTACAAATCCGGGGTGCCGCCACCGCGCTCCACGCGTCGTCTACGTGGAGAGTTGAGCATCGCCTAGCTCGCTCTCATAGGTTCCATTTTGAAATTTGCTCCATTGCTAACGTAAGTAAATACTCTCGTCATTCCGTGCGACTTTTGGCCCCAACTTACTCCCGTCCGCCACGGCGCCGCAACCATGGATCGCCGACGAGCACCATTGCCTCCCGCCCGACGACTGGTATGCGGCGGCGAAACAACTGACAACTAACGGCTTGAAGCTGGGCCGGGACAGCTCGGCCTGGCTGAAACCACCTCTGAGCTGTGCATAGAGCTGTTGCAACACCTATTTCCATCTCAGTAATCTATATTCTGGCGGTGGGCTTGACGTATGCAAGTTGATAAGTTATCATAATATACAGGGATGGACTCAACGACCCTTGTTGGGATTGGCACTATGAGTAACGTCCCACAGGCCGATGTATTTCGTAGAATACTGTTTTGCTATGCGATTGGGGTGCATTGTGTACCACTACTGGCAATTCCATTTGTGATCAGGCCTCGAAAATATGGGGATGGAAATATATTGGAACGCAACGATATGATTGGCGTATTAATGGCAATATTTTGCCCATCATGCCGTATATATAGCGCGTTTGGACACAATAAACATAAAATATTGACAATATAAGAAGCAAGTCCGTATTAATGGAGTCCGTATACCATATATTGAAAGAGCTTTGCCAGCGCCGACCTACATCGAAAGCGTCCCACAAACAGATGTTAGGGGCGAGAAACATGATAACCTCTAGGGTTCGGGGCTGCATTGATTGACGATTTAGCGCGTGAACATACTTGACTTTGAAAACAGATGCACAACGATGTTGGAAGTCGGAGGAATAAATGAAACGTTGATGTACTTGTCCTTGGGCTCGGCCAAACGTTGGCGCTTTGATAGAAAGAACTGCACGTAGTTCGGTCTCGGGCTACGATCTTCCTGCACCTCAATGGTCGGCGTAGCACCGGCGATGCCTTACTTGGCTAGAAGACGCGTTTCGGATGCAGATAGATTAGCCACCTCGTCGTTCTGAAGTTTGATGACGGCAGCCTCGAATGTCGAAGCCCTTACAATAGGAGCGTTCATGCTGAGGTGCCTCGCCATCTCTGGGTTGTCTTCTAACAGCTTGTCAAAGCTTATTTGTTTCGCGTTTGGATGCCACGTTTGCTGTCTGTACGTTCGAAAGGTAAATATGGGTGTGTTTTGTGGGTGAACGGAGATGTCGTCATGTAAAGGAGGGCGACCGTGTACGATGTCGGATGGTAAATAAAGCGTCTGAGATTGGCGAAGTATTATAGTAGGCGTTTGCGGACAATATAATCGATCTAACCATGCATCCTTGTCGCTTTGGTTGAAACGTATTGGTGTTTGTCGAGTGTACCATTTTTTATGCCGACGGCGTCCGTGTACTTCGTATGGAAGTCGCGGTGGCGGTTCTCTAAGTGCTTGATGAGGTTGGTGTAGCCCTTGGACGAGTCTTGGGCGACCCCTAGCTTCTCGGGAGGGCACAGAAGGCAAGAAAAGCGCATGCGACATTGGTGAACACGGAAAAAAGTAGCCGCGGTAATCCTTGGTTTTATACTTGACACTCATGGCGTATTTAAAAATGAGTGTGATGAACGTGACCAATTCTACTTAATGTTCCTGGATGTGACGAGGCGACACGCTGTGAGTACGATTTTCGAATTATGTGACGGGCTGGGGGGACGTTTGTTCCTATTCTAATATTTTATGTGTTGTTAGTGTTAGGTCCCGCCTTCCATATTGGTATCAAAGGTGTAGCTTCAATCCTGTACAAAAAGATGCTTTGATATAACCCGGGCGCAGCTATTGCGCCCGGTCCTCCCTCTACCACGTCCACGGGACTTATGCCGCGGTCGCCAGCTCGGCCACATATCAAAGGCCTTCGTTTTACCCTCAACTATCGACCCGGTAATTTCACCTGGTCTCGGCTTCGAGCCCGAATGAGGACGATATATTGTTATACGGGATCATATAGAGGTCCGCTTATGGGGGAATTTTGGGCTCAATGGTCCCGTATGTATGGCTCATATCGACATGCAATTCCATATTCCATAATATTGGAAGCAGGGTAATATATTGCCCGTTCAATATCCGTATTCCGAGGCCTGTTTGTGATTGATCTTTCGCGAAACACACAGCCACTGTTCAGGTGTTCAATTGTGGGTCGAAATTATTTCAGTGAGACTCCTGCACGGCAAAGAAACGCGGTTTGCAATCAAATTGAAATAGGCGCTAAGTAGTTATCCGGAATTTATTATCCGGTATGTTGTCGGCAGAACAGGTCGGCGAATTCCTGGACACCGGCGTCGTTGTCGTGGACAATGTACTCTCGACCAGCGAAATCGCCGCCGCTCGAGAGGCGCTGCACGATGAGCTGAGAGCTAGCGGCGTGGTACAACTTCTTGCGAAGCCACGCGCTCAATGCGTTGCTAGGACCACGACAACCTTGCGGCAACGGCACCCAACTTGAAAAAGCTCTCAAGCACGGGTGGCGCTGGTGGTATTTTAGACCTCTTTTACCCATCCTGGCGATTAAGTGTTGCCGAACACCCGCGCGTATTCCAGGCCATATCGGAGCTCTGGGCAGCGTCCTATGCAACTGGGACGAACGAGCTCTTCCAGCATCCTTTTGGACCCTTAAACCCTTCGGAAGGCTACATCTATATCAACCGTGTCTGCTACCGTATTCCAGATGCCATTTCTGCGAGCAGTCATGAAGGATCATCGCGAAAGAACAGCAAGAAGCAGCTCCAGCGGTCTTTGACGCCACACGTCGATTGCTGCCCCACCAACTTGTATGAGACGGGCAAGGAGTTTCCTCGGTGGCGGCCCATTCAATGCATCACAGTTCTTACTGACAACCTGGAACCGTCGACCGGCGGCTTTGAAGCTGTTCGTGGTTTCCACAAGGAGTTCGCAAGCTACTTCGCCAAGGCCAGTGACGCGGACCTCGACGCCCGCAAGCCAGTGTGCCTGGGCGACTTTTCTCCTCTACGCATGCAAGAAGACAGAGACGTCATCTCGCGATTTCGCCACGTCCCTGCTCCAGCGGGCAGTGTTATCATGTTCGACTGGCGGATTCCCCATGCTAACAGCTACCGGCATGTCGGCTCGATTCCGCGCGAGGTCATTTACACCGGCTTTCTGCCCCGCGTGCCGATCAACCAAGCCTACGCCCAGGAGCAACTTCGTCGCTACGAGGCGCGCCTGTTGCCCGCGGATCACTGGCAGAAGTCCAACACCGGCCCTGGGAAGGTGGATGAGCGCTTCTCACCGCACGAGTTTTCGCCACTGGGTCGCCGCCTGATGGCCATGGACGCGTGGGACCTCTAGGCAATTCTCCCCTCAACCAGGGCCGATTTCCTCTCCTCCGGTTTGGTTAGAGTGCGTGATAGCAACTCTAAGCTCATGAACGAAATACCCAAGCCCAACTGGGGGTAGCACAGATCAGTTGTTTCCGGGGATCGATAAGCTAGACTGCTCGCATTAACAACGTAGGCCGATGGTGCACCGGTGTCGCTCGAGACGCCGATTACTTGGAGCCTCCAGGTGGCCTCTTAGACCGATAGAATTGTGTACTTTCACCAACTCCGTTAAACAGACCTTTTCTGTTTGTTGTGGCCAAAAGGATCACTTGTGAATATGATTGAATTAAAAAACGCATTATCCTTTTACTGTGAATAACCTTCAATAATTGGTACAAAGAATGAACTCATTTGATACAGCTCACGTGCTCAAGTGGAACCCTCCGAAAATAATAAACCTTGAGTCCGAATGATTACGTTACCGAGAACCTTTAGAGAATTGTCTGCCATGCACCAAGGAGTGTACAAATTGCAAGGGACATCCATGGTTTCCCCTTGAGATGGTCTCACAACGAAAGTCGATTTCTTGTCCTTGGCAGAGCACATTTTGGTTTTGTGCAATTCGCTCTCAGTCGGGAAATATCGACCGATTTATGGCTGCGTAAAATTTTGGCCACTGTTGGTTTGTGCAACACGAAGATCCGGATACCAGGAGCGCCCGGACGCACATTCCTCCTTGCCCCATGTCCGTCGCGTCGGTCCTCGTGGTGGGCTCCATCAACGCCGACATCTTTCTGGACGTTGCACGACTTCCGCAACCTGGAGAGACCCTGAGTGCCACGAGTTCGCGATGCCTCATCGGCGGAAAAGGTGCGAACCAAGCGGTGGCGGCGGCGCGCACAGGAGCCCCAACGGCGTTTCTGGGCCAGTTTGGCGACGACTATGCCGGTCGCATGCAGTCGCATTTGGCTGAAGCCGGTGTTGCCATCGATGCCTCGAGCAAAGTGCACTCGGACGTCGTGTCAGGTCAAGCTACAATTTTTCTCATGCCCTCCGGTGAGAACGCGATTGTTATCGTGCCTGGTGCCAACGCAGCTTGGCCACCTGCCTTGACGGAGGGAATGAAAGACAGCATCCGACAAGCCAAAGTTGTTCTGCTGCAATGCGAAATTCCCCACGAAGTCAATCGCATGGTTGCGATTGAAGCCAAGGCTGCTGGAGCTACTGTCATTTGGGACGTCGGTGGCGAAGAGCGCCCACTCGACAAGGACTTCCTTCAGTACGTCGACTACATGTGCCCCAATGAGACGGAGCTCCAGCGCTGCCTCGGCACGTCGGCTCCTCTCGAGTCCCTCGATCAAATCGTCGACGCGGCCAAGGCCTTGCAAGATCAATATCACCGACCGGCACTACTCATCTCGCGCGGCTCCAAAGGATCTGTTCTCGTATCGAAGGACGGCTCGATCACCGAGCAAGGCGTTTTTCCCGCTACAGTCGTCGACACCACGGGAGCCGGTGACTGCTTCCGTGGTGCGTTCGCAGCGACGCTTGCGCAAGGAAAATCGATTCGGGAGTGTCTCGAGTATGCCGCTGCCAGCAGCGCCTTGTGCGTTGGGCTCCTTGGGGCCACGATGCCGACCCACGACGCAACGCTTGCTTTTCTCGCCGAGCCTCACGCGTGAAGATCCAACCGTTCGGTTGAACCGTCCGGTTGAAACCGATTGGTAGTTTTGACATTTTATCCAATCAGAGCCGAGTTCCGAAAATTCTTTTGTGCGGGCGCTTCACTTCACAGAATCGCGAGTTGACTCCATCATGTCGAATGCGGCGAACCTCCCCCGTCGCATCGTCAAGGAAACGCAGCGGCTCCTTGCCGAACCCGGTAAGCCTCCCTTGCGCAGGGAAGATGGCGACCAGCGCGGAAGGTTGACACCTGCATGTGCACGTAGTCCCTGGCATCAGCGCGACGCCGTACGAGGATAACCTCCGGTATTTCCAGGTTGTGATCGCGGGCCCTCAGTCGTCGCCGTACGAAAACGGCATCTTCAAGCTCGAGCTCTTTCTCCCCGCAGACTACCCCATGGCCCCGCCGAAGGTTCGGTTCCTCACTCGTATTTACCACCCGAACATCGACAAACTCGGCCGCATTTGTCTTGATATTCTCAAGGACAAGTGGTCCCCCGCCCTTCAGATTCGCACGGTGCTCCTTAGCATCCAGGCGCTTCTTTCTGCCCCGAACCCGGATGATCCGCTTGCCAACGACGTCGCGGACCATTGGAAATCAGATGAGCCGGCTGCTTTGCGCACGGCCATGGAGTGGACCCGCCGGTTCGCTTAAGCCCCTCCCGTTTCGTCCACTTGCACATGTAGGCTTCTGGTAACAACCACGAAATCGAAAGCTGCTTATTACGCCGGCTTGCTTTAGACCAACTGATAGTCTTGCGGCGAGTAGTACTCAGTCAGCAGGCGGTAAATATACGACGGCTGGTAAGCGCCAGTGTTGGTGATGAAGATGGTCACGAACTCGGGTGGGACGTAGTCGTTCACAGGGTTCAGCACGTCCATCTACGTACATTACATCATGGTTCCCTTGGACGACTCCTACGTTGGGCAGTGTCTCGTCGTAGTTAAGGATGTGTGCCGGCGACACAAGCTCGTTGAGGACATCGAGGTCGTGGGGATACAGCGGGCAGAGCTAGCGTGAAATCAGTCGCAAGGTGTCAAGTTCCGCAGTACCTTGAAGAGACCAGCCACTGACACTACCGGGACGCAGAACTTCTTCGCAGCGAGTGCAATGTTCTGAATGCCCGACTGCGCGATGAGACCGCCGTTGGCAACGACGGCGACGGCGGGAATCACAACCTTGTTCACACGGGCCATCATGGCGAAGACGGCGCTGTCGGTGATGACAGTAGTGTCAATGCCGCTTTCCACAAGGCGGTGAGCCATGGTCTACGCTCGTTGTATGAGCACGCCGTTGCCGACCCATACCGACCTGGCCATTCAGAAGGGGGGTGGACTCGACGACAATAACCTTGAACTGGCGCTTCTTCGCGGCTGCCTTGAGAAACTCTTCAACGGACGTCGAGAGGCCATACGTCAAGATGACCTCGCTAGTGTGCGGAATGTGAGCCGTGTGCAGGATGGGGATACACGTACTTGGCGTGAATGTACTCCATGGCTTGATCGGCGATGCTGATGTGGAGGTTTTCGATCTCGTCCATGAGTTCGCTGACGCCTTCCATGATGGCCTGCTTCAGCTCCTTGATCGGCGTCGTAAAGTCGTCCTCCATGCCCGGCGTCAAGATTGTGCCGAGCGAGAGCTGCGCTTGGGTCTGCGATGACAGCGCCTTCATACCGTTGAGGTACTCCTCGCGCACAATGAAGAGGACACGCCGAATCACGTTGCCGATCGCAAGCTCCTGTGGGATGGCCTTGATGAGCACACGCCCAAGCAAGCGGATGTGCTCCATGAGCTGGCGTGCGTGCGTGAAGCGGACAGCTCCGAGCACGGCGCGCAGCAGCTCCGTCGTCTTGCGCGACGTCTCGTACGAGCCCGTGATCTGCCGGCGCTTCAAGCCCACGACGAGCTGGTTGAACTGGTCGAGGATCTTGGGCCACGGCTTGAGCCACTCCTGCACTTCCTCCATCGTTGTCGAAAAATCAATGGCACCAACCAATCAGGTATTTTATTATTCGGCCAGCCTTGGCCCCGCCGCGTATTTTTATTATTTCCGCACAACTTCTTATGGGATGCGCTTCCATGGCCGGACCGCGCCCGCCGTTCGCCGCGAGCAGGTTGCCGGGCGGCCGCGTCCACCAATGCAGCAGCACCCGCAGTAGTACCCAGAGCAAGATGGTGGGTACACTTGTGCTGCGCTGGATGTGCTACCGCACCTGCCGCCCAGCGCGGGGAGTGGCGCGATTAGCCCATCATCGCGGTAGCCGCTAGCGGCCGTGTCCTCTTCGAGGGTAGTTCCGTGGCGCGCTTGCCGTGGCGCGACCGACGCCTTGAGGCAGCCTGGCGGCGCACGTGCTTCAACAAATCGTGGGTGGCGACTGGCCTGACGCCACCTGCGACACCATGCGCGGACAGCGCCTCGATCGGCGGCGAAGGCGGCGGCGGCCGCCAGGCGGTTCCATCGTCCAAGATACGAAACGCGGCTTCTGTGGTGGAAACGCAGCGCCGTGGCGGGCGAAATAAAATGGTTGCGCAGCATAAAACGCGCCACATTATTTTGTCTCGTTCCGACGCGCGTCGCGGGGCGCGTTGCATTAAAAAGCACTGAAATTTAATGTCGCGTGCGAATTGAATTACCAAGATTCGCCGGTTTCCCCAGTGTCATTTTCGAACCACCGGCGCCGCGATGAAGTTCGGGAAGCAACTCGAGATCACTGCCAACGTCGAGTGGCGCCAGTACTACGTGCAGTACAAGAAGCTCAAGCGTCTCATCAAGCGCGTGGCCTTCGAGATCGAGCGCGGCCAGCAAAAGCTCGAGAAGATCGAGAAAAAGAGGGGCCAGTCGCCGGCGAGTCTACCACGCCCGCCGTTTGTTGGCGCCGACGACGATGCCAAGGTCACGCGTACGGCGAGTGGCAAGAAGAAAAAGACGGCCAACGAGGCGTCGCCGCTGTTGGATCCCTCGACGCTCTCCAGTTCCGACTTAAACGTCGAGGGCATTGCCGAAGCCAAGGCCGAGTTCTGGGAGATGACCAGGGCCAACATCCAAATTGCCAATGACTTTTATCGTGCCAAGATCACCAACATCGCTAAGAACATCAAGGACTTTGAGAGCATGCTGCGTGACGAAGGCAAGACTGCCCACGGCCACGTCTCGACGCACAACCCCACGTTCTCGCACGAGGCGGACCGTGGCTTCGCGGCGATCCAAGACGCGTATGATACGCTTATCGATCTCAAGGCTTTTGTCAATCTCAACCACACGGGCTTTCGCAAGATCGTCAAGAAGTTCGACAAGACCACTGGCGAGGAGGCGCTTGGCGACTTCATGAAGCAGCTCAACCGTGAAGACTTCTACGCATCCAACGACATCGATGGTCTCCTCGACCGCCTCTTTGGCATCTCTTCCAAGTACTCGCCCGCGTCGTGGCTGCGCTCACAACCACCGTAGAGACAAACTCGAGGCCGGCAACATGGAGGGGCGCATCCGCCGGCAGCAAGGCAACCAGGACTCGCTCTTCCGCAAGGTCAAGTTTGTGCCGTTCAGCATTTCGTGCACGCTCTTCCTCGTGTTGCTCCTCGTGAACCTCCCCGGCGGTACGCTACCCCGGCTGGCGCGCTTGACGCGGGCGTAGAGCAAGCCGTGCAGCAGCGGTGCCTCGCGATGCTGGTGTTCATTACGTCGCTTTGGGTTACAGAGGCGGTGCCGTACTTCGCCACGTCGCTGCTCGTGCCTGTGCTCGTGGTGTTCCTGCGCATTCTCAACAACAAGGCCAGTCCCGACACGCTTCTCGACGCCAGTACGTCTGTTTCTGGCTGCTGTAGCTCACAGCCGCGCAGAGAGCGCCGCCAAGGAAGCCATGACGCTGCTTGTGAACCACACGACGATTCTCATCATGGGCGGGTACGGCGCGCGTCGGCGGCGGCGCTGATTGGTGGCTTGTAGCTTCTCCATCTCGGCGGCCCTGTCCAAGTGCCAGATCGAGCTCTACCTCGCGGCCTTCCTCCAGCGCCGCTTCAAGAAGCGCCCGCGGCTCTTCCTGCTCGCGATCATGCTCATGGGCCTCTTTCTCTCCATGTGGATCAACAACCACACCGCGCCCGTGCTTTGCGTCTCGGTGCGTGTGCTGCTGCCCGCTGCGCTGAGCCCAATTAGGTGCTGCTGCCTATCATCCGCGACTTCCCCCACAACAGCTCCTATGTCAAGACGCTCCTTATCGGCCTCGCCTTCGCATGCAACCTTGGCGGCATGATGACGCCCATTGCGTCGCTGCAGGTGCGTGGCGGCTCGAGCGCGCGGCGTCAGGGCGGCCTAGAACACACTGGCGCAGTCGTACTTGGAAAAGGCCGGGTACGTCGTGTCGTTTGGCCAGTGGATGATGATCTCGGTGCCCTTCTGCACCTTTTCGACCATTCTGGTACGTGGGTGCGGCGGCCGCGGGCTCACGCGGCGCTAGTGCTGGTTGTTCCTGCTCTGGGTGTTCGATCCGTCCGACGTCAAGTACATCCCGCAGATCGTCTACGATCAGAAGCAGCGCATCAACCGCGTCCACGTGGCCGTCGTCGTGCTAACGATGCTCACGATCATCATGTGGGCGCTGTTCACGTTTATGGCCGACACGGTCGGCGACATGGGCATCATCTCGCTCATGCTCATGGTACGCGAGCCCATCGGCGTCGCTTACGGTGCGTAGTTCACACTCTTTGGCACGGGCATTCTGAGCCAGTTCGACTTCAACTCGTTCTCGTGGCACATTCTTTTCCTCATCGCGGGCGGCAACGTGCTTGGCGAGGTGCGGTGGCAGCCGCAGCGGCGCTCATTCGGCGGTAGGCGGTGCAGCGCTCGGGGCTTCTCACGACGCTGAGCCACTCGCTGATCCAGGCGCTGCCCAGCGGCAGCGTGTGGCTCACGACCGTGATGCTGTGCCTGCTCGTGCTATGCCTCACGACCTTCATCTCGCACACGGTGGCGTCGCTCATCCTGCTGCCGATCATCGTGCAGCTCAGCGTCGAGATCGGCCATCCGCACATCCCCGTCATCTGCTGCGCACTCGCCATCTCGGCCGGTAGGTGGCGCCCGCCCGCGTGGCCTCACGTGTCGTAGCCATGGGGCTGCCCTTCGCGTCCTTCCCCAACATCAACTCGCTGCTCGTGCTCGACGACCACGGCGAGCCGTATCTCAAGGTGCAGGACTTCCTGCGCGTCGGCCTCATCTTCTCCGTCTTCTCCGTGCTCCTGATCGTGACCCTCGGGTACACGCTCATCGTGACGGTGCTTGGCTACTCGCTCGCGCACACGCCGTCCCTCCTCGTGTCCCCCTAGAGCCGACGCCCTCGTCAATATACGTGCATGTTGCATGGCTGGCCGCCGTGCCAGCGACGACACTTCCGAGCTGTGCGGTGGCATCCATCCACTGACAGTGGCTCTCGTTCCCCCGCGGGTGATGGAGGTCTCCCATCGGTGCAGCTGGCGGCCGAGTACTGTAGGGTGGTGGCTACTGTGCACGGTATCCACCGATTGCAATTTCTTCTCAGAGCAGCCGCGACCCTCGAACGAAGGCAGCCTGTGTGGCTACCGCCAACGATCGAACGGCGTCCGTCGCCTGTGGGGATGGAATCTCGACACAGCACATCCACCGAAAGGAGTTGCATTACGTCGGGTAGGAATAAATAGCTAGATGCGCACGCAGATGGCCTCGGTGAGCGCCACGTCGCGATAGTACCGGTGGGCGTGCGCGAGCCCAAGCCAGAGCACGACCAGGTTGAAGCCGCCGCCGAGCAGCGCCAGAGCGTCGCGGCCGAGGAGCAGGCGGTCGGTTGGCACGGGGCTGCTGCTGGCGCTCAGGTACACGAAGGCAGCGGCGTGCGCGACAACCAGCAGCGCATTGGCAGCTCGGAAAACGAACACTGCACGCAGCCGGCGCGCGCTGAGCGGGCGGCCGCTGCCGTAGTACCCGGTGCCTGCCGCCGCAAGCCCGAGGAGTCCAAGGAGCAGGCTGAAGTTGACGAGTAGCGTGGCGAGGAAGAAGTAGGTTAGCTGCAGCACGGCGGCTTGGCGGCACGGCCACCGCCGCGAGCAGGCCGGCGGCGCGCGGACGGCAATTGCCACGGCGTCGGGGCGCAGCGTGGGCTGCGGCAGCGCGTGGAAGGCAGCCGACGGCGTTGCCGGCTGCGCAAAGGCGACGGGGGTGCTGGCCATCGCAACTGCCACTGAGGCGCGCGCCCCTTGCGCAGCTGACCGATGCCTTGAGGTGCTTGTCGCGCCCCCCCCCTGGCTGATGACTTGGATCCAGTATGCCCTGGCCAACGAGCTCGTCCGGAGGGGTACCCCCAAAACAGAACGTTGAAGCGGAGTTGAAATTTTGCCTCGAAGTTCGAAGAATCGAAGATCGCAGTGGTCGAAGTTGACGCGCGAATGAGCGACGACGAAGTGTGGGAGGACGCGCTGCCGAGTCCGCGCGACGGGTTCGAGGAGGACGAGTGGGAAGACGTCGGTTCGAACGAGGTGCCCGCGGCGAAGGAGGCCGATGGCAGCGAGAGCGAAGAGTGGGACGATGTCGAGACGACCACGGCCACAGGACCAACGCCTGTCGACCTACATGTCCATGACTGGGACGCGCTCAACGCAGCCCTCAACGCGGCGGCCGAGGCCAAGCCGGACGAGCCGAAGAAGCGCATCAAGGTGAAGCGACTCACGAAGGAAGAGAAGGCCCAGCTGCTCGTGCAGAAGAAGGCGCACCTCGTGTGCCTCGTCGCGCGGGAAGCGACTGTGAACGCACTCGCCAACCAGACGATGCTGCAAGCGCTGCTTCGGTCGATCGTACCCCCCGACGTCGAGGCACTACTCGTTGCGCCGCCGCCTACGGAGAAGAAGGACCTCGTCTATCTCCTCCAGCATCTCGTCAAGTGGTTCCGTACTACCTTCGCACGCCGCCCGTACGCGCCGGAAGCCCGCTTCGCCATGGACGCGGCGTCGCTGCTCGCCGTCTTCTACGAGCGCGCCGGCATGGAACACGAGCTTGTGTGCCTCTTCACGGCGCTCTGCCGAGGTTGCCGCCTCGCCACGCGGTACGTTGTGGCCCTCGACACACCAAGCATCACCCGCCGGGACGCACCCTTTGACACCTTTTTCGGCGTTGACGGAGGCGCAAGTCTGCGCGCGTGGAACGAGGTCCAAGGCGCCACACGCGGCTGGCTGCACGTCGATGTGTCGCGCGATGTCATCGACGCGCCGCTCCAGGTGGAGAAGCTCCGTGGCCGAGGCGCACTGCTGCCGCACATCGTGGCCTTCGATGCCGCTGGTCACTCCATCGACGTCGCAGCGTCGTACGCGAGTCAGTGGCCGCGCACGGCTGCAGGCCGCGTGGACGAAGTGTGGCTTGGGCAGCTCCTGGGCGTCGGGCGGTCGGCGGCGGCAGCGCTGGACGTCGACGCGCCCAAGCTGCCGATGCCGCAGAGCGCACAGCAGTTCCGAAACCACCCGCAGTACGCGCTTGAGAAGCACCTCGGCGTCTTTCAGACGCTGCACCCGCGCAAGCCCGTGGGCGTCTTCAAGGGCGCGCCCGTCTTTAGCCGCGACCATGTGCACACGCTGCGCACCAAGCACCAGTGGCGCCGCCGCGCCCGGGAGGTGTGCGACGGCGAGGTGCCCGTGAAGCGCGTCGCCAAGAAGGACAAGGGCGTGTTTCCGCCGCCCACTGACAATGCCATCAGCCTCTTCGGCGAGTGGCAGACGCGCGTGTACGAGGCGCCGCCCGTCGTCGCTGGCGTCGTGCCCAAGAACGAGCACGGCAACATCGAGCTCTGGAGCCCGCAGTGCCTACCTTGCGGCGCGGTGCACCTGCAGCTGCCGCGTGTGGCCAAGGTGGCCCGGACACTTGGCGTGGACTTTGCGCCGGCGGTTGTCGGGTGGGAAGTTAAGAGCGGCCGCAATGTACCCGTGCTTGACGGTATCGTGGTCGCGGCCGAGGTGGCAGCCATGGTCGAGGACGCGCATGCGACGATGCAGCACGAGTCAATCGAGAAGGCCATCAAACACAACAAGGCGCTCGTCGTCAAGCGCTGGGGGACGTTTGCGCAGAAGCTGCTACTGCGGAAACGCCTGCGCGACGAGTACGGCTCAGGGCAACAAGGGTAGGGACGAGGCGCCGCCAACACTTTATTACAATGCGATCATCGCCCGTGGTGGTGCACCATGAGTGCCGAGTATACACAGTACGCGTGGAACACACTGAGCGCGAGGAGGATCGCGAAGGATGGCCCGTTGAACGCCTGCGGGTACTGGCCGTAGCAGAGCCACATCAGTAGCAGAATGAGGCCCGTGAGGAGAAGGAGGACGTCCGAGGTTCGCAGAGGAATGCCGAAACCGAGGTCCGTTGTCGGTGCTTCGGGTTGTATGGGTTCTAGACGGCGTCGGTGAGTCTTATATGGGGATGCATTCCTCGTACCTGCCACGAGGTCCGTTATAATGGCATGCACGACGTCGTTTGGCAAGAGGTGGTAATCCGTCATGCGCTTCTCGGACAGCATCAGGGCGCCCTTTGCACGGTCATTGAGTTTAGTCATTTTGTCCAATGCACGTACCTTGGAGATGAGTCGGATGCGCTTGCCGTCGCGGCGCTCAGTTGCAAAAACCTGTCAAGAATTGAGCGCGGACCACGTCGTGGAGGGTAACCTGGTCCATAAACTCCCCCACAGTCTCCTCTTCTCTGAAATGGTGTGCGTGTATGCCTTCACCGATGCGGATGCGGATGGGAGTCGAACTTCTCTCAATCGTATCGCTGCTGGCAAGGTCGAATTTTGATGCTGGCCTCTCGACGGTGTCTTCCATTGATACCGCCAGATCAGCTTCAACGGAGCCCGCCTCGTCGCCAGTCGCCTTTATCTCTTGCTCGTTTTCGTCACAGAGAGGCAGCGTGGTTTCCACTACGCCCTACATTTAGCCGTGGGTGTCGTCGTATAAGTGGCGCGGTGCGTACCGCGGCCACTTCGTGGGACGCGTCGTCCACCGGCTGCGGCGCAGGCGCGGATGTCCTCCCCACACTAGCACACGGTGTGTGAGCTCGTGGATCTCGGCCGACCTTGCGGTCTACCTCTCCGTCGGCTCGACGAGCTCCCAGTCCTCGGCGCGAGCAAGATCCATGGCAAGAAATAATCCAAAATGATCCTTCCGAGCGCAAGAGAAAAACAGAAGAATACGAAATTCAACTATCGACTTTGAGAGGTCAAGAGCGCCAAGATTCCCGAGCGCTGCCGTTAAGAGCGCTTTCGAGTGCCGGCACACTCAGAGAGTTGGTCCAACTGGCCGCCCCAGGAAGTTTGCGCAGCGATCACCCACTTGAGCGGGAGCCGCGACCAGCCTCGGAGAAGGCCGGCAGCGTCGCACTCCCTCTCACATTCGATGGCGCGCTCGGGTGATCGGAAGAACGCGGCCTGACTGCGGCACGGACCTGCTGCTCGCACTGGCGTCTCCGCCCAATGCATCGCTGTCATGTCGACACGCGCCGGCCTGTGAAGACGGAGCCGCGTCGCTGCTGCCACGGCGATTGCCGTCACGCTGCCCGTCCCCCTGACGTGGCGGCCTCCTGCGCATCGCCAGGCAGTCGAAGTATTTTATGTAAGTTTGACACCGAAGTTCGAAGAGCGGGATAGAAGTGCTCACCAAGACGTTGACCATGAGCTGCGAGCACTACAAGCGCGGTAGGACGCATACCGGCGTCGGTGCTGCAGTGGTCGCGATCGCTCGGCAACCCTGCGCACCCCTCGCCTCTAGACTGGCAGGCTCACGGCTTCGTAGGTTGCCACCTACTGGCCGAGTGCTGCAACCAATGGTTCCCATGCCGCGTCTGCCACAATGAGGCCCAAGAAGACGAGGTCAGCGCCCGCTGAGAGGCACTCAGCGCTTACAAATGCACATAGCATGAAATGGACCGCCACGCGGTCAAACGCGTGCGATGCCGCAAGTGCCACACGGAGCAGGCGCCGCAGCAAACGTGCATCAAGTGCAAGTTTGTCCTCGGCCAGTACTTTTGCGGCGGTACGCGGGCTTTGGTGGCCACCGCCTCGAGAGGCTCCTAGTGTGCAACCTTTTCGACAACGAGGGTGACGAGAAGGGCATCTACCACTGCGACGACTGCGGCATCTGCCGTGTTGGTGGTCGAGACAACTTTTTCCATTGGTGAGCCTTCGGGCGATGGCTGGCCTGACCAGCCGCATAGCGCGACATGCGGCGGCTGCTACTCGGTGCGCGGCCGCGACAAGCACGTCTGCGTCCAACAAGCCATGCGCCAGGTACGCGATCATTCACCGACCATCGTCATCGGGCGTCGTAGGAGTGCTGCATTTGCTACGAGGTGCGCTCCTTGATGTCATCCATCCCCATCGAGTCCTCGACAGAGCATGTTTGATGCCCGCGAGAGCCCGTCCGTGCTGCCCTGTGGTCACGTGCTTCATAGCGCGTGCTACGACGAAATGGTCAAATACCAGTAGGACTTTCTCATGGCTTCGCCGCTCAACGATGACTAGCATCGCGTGTCCTCTCTGCCGCAAGTCGCTCCTGCCCGAGCGCATCCTGCGCCGCCTCCGCCAAGCTCAAGCCGGTGACGGCACTGACGGTGTAAATGAAGGCGAAGGCGCCGACCACTCGGGCGACGCCGATGACGATGACGATGACGATGACGATGACGATGACGATGACGATGACGGTGACGATGACGATGACGAAGATGGCACCGATGGCGCCGATGACAACGATGACAACGATACGATGAGCGATGACTTGATGAGCGACGACGATGACGCCGTCGACATCGCACTCTGGTCCACGGACGACGACTCGGACGAAGCTGCCGAGAGCGCCCATGAGTAGGTGCATCCATCGGTGCGAGGCAACGTAAAGTTATGAATCTCGATTGACTACTATGGTATCCAACTTCTACTGCACGCCGACGGGGCGCAGCGCCTCGAAAGTGACGTCTTGGCTCACGTTGGACGGGGAAAAGTTGCTGAAGGTGGCGTCCTGCAAGTTCTCGGCGCCGTCGAGCTGGTCGAGGTTTGAAGCGTACGTGCTCGCGACCTCGAGGTCCGACTTGAGCTGTTCCATGCCTGTGGCCAGTAGCTCCCAGAGATTGGGCGTGTTGGGGTTCGCAATGAGCACGGCGTCCTCGGGCGGCAGATCCATGAACTGCGACAGGTCTCGCGCGAGGCGGTGGCTGCGCGCTGACAGCACATTGTTTTGAACTTGCATCTCCGTGAGCTGGCCGTTGAGGCTCGCGATCTCTTCAAGGAGCTCTTCCGTCTCGCTCTCAAACTTGTTTTCGCGCAGATGCATTTGGTGCTGCAGCTCGCGGATGTGCTCTTCCAGCTGCTCGCTCGAGAGGTTGGCCGACGCGTGCACGTCCGAGAGCATCTTCTGCGCTGCCGCCAGCTCGCGCCGGAGCTGCCGCGACTCGGCCTCGGCCGACAGTTCTGCCGCCTCCAGCCGCGCTTGCCAAGCTGCCTTCTCGTCCGCAACGGACCGGAACTCGTCGAGCATCTGTGTGTGCTTGGCCTTAAGCACGGAGAACGCCTGCTTGCCCTGGTCCAGCATCGCCAGCAGCCGCGCCTTCTCGGCCTCGCCGCTCGTCTCCACCGCGGTCTTGGCTGCCACTGCAGCCTTTTCTGCCTGCCGCAGCCGCTCGCACTCTTCGTGGGCGGCGAACAGTTCGTCCCGCAGTGTTAGTGTGTCCGCAGCTGCCTTGGCCGTCGCGTCTGCCTGCTCTTGGGCGGCTGTCGCCGCAGACTCCGTGGCCGCCAGCTGTTGCTGCAGCCGCGCGACGGTGTTTGTGTATTCGGCCAGCCGGCAGTTTAGCTCGGCGACTGCGCTCTCGTGCTCAGCCGTGCACGCTGCAAGGGCGTCGGCGTGCTGCGCGTCGCGGCCGACGACATCACCTTCGAGAGCCGCCATGCGGACAAGAGTGGCGGCCTTGTCGGCTTCAAGGGCCGTCACGGCGTCCGCGAGAGTGCGGCTCTGCGCGGCTGCTGCCTCGAGCTCCACGGTCACCGCGTCGTGTTTGCGTTCCCAGTCGAGCGCTGTCTCTTCGCACTCCTCAACGAACGCCTGCGTGTTCGCGATTTGCTGCCGAAGCGTCGCAACTTCGGCCTCCTTCTCCGCGGCCGCCTGCTCCAGCGCAGAGACATGAGTCTGCATCGCTGCCAACTGGGCTGCCGCGTCTACATGGCCCGTCGCCTCTTGCCGCAGCGCGTTGAGAGCGGCGGTCAAGTCGGCCTCGCGTACGTGCCATGCGGCCTGGCTTGCCTGCAGCTCTGCGACGATCCCACGGAGGTCGGCGAGTTCCGCGTCCCGGGCAGCGGCTTCTGCCAGCTGCGCACGCAGTTGCTCGTTGTCCTGAACAAGCGTCGCGTGGAGTGCGAGCACCTCCTTGTCCTTGGCCAGCTGCTCTGCGCGGACCGCTTCCTGAAGCGCGGCCACCTCGGCGGCGTGGGCGTCCGAGTCGGCGCGGCGCGCGGCCGCGAGGGCGTTGGTCTGTTGCTGCTGGTCCTCGAGGCTCTGCCGCCAGTGAGCAGCCTGTGCCTCGAGCTCGTCGCGGGTCTTAGTCTCCAGCTCGAGCGAGGCCTCGAGTTCTTGCAGCGCCGCCTCGAGGGTCGCGACGTGCGCGGCGTTGGTTTGTGCGGCAGCCCGCTCGGCAGCGAGCGACTGCGTCCACACCTCATCGTTGCGGGCGACCGTGGAGCGCCACGCCTCAAGCTCGTCCTCAAGCGCCTGGATGTGTTCTTGCGCGTGGTCGAGCGCGGGGTTGGGGCCATTGAGCTCTTCCTCGAGGGCGACGTTGCGCTCCGAGAGCTCCAGATTGAGCTCCATCATGCGCGAGAGCTCCTCCTGCGTGCCCTGGACCTGCTCCGTGAGCTGGCGGATCGCGTCTTCTTTCCACGTCGACTGCAGCTGCTTCATGGCTGCGTGGTCCATCTCCAATCGATGGATCTTGGCCTGGGCGTCGGCCAGCTTGATCTTTTCGGCGTCGAGTTCGTGGGTCACCGCAACGCATTGTGCCTGCGCGTGCGCCAAGTGTTGCCGCAACTCGGCTTCGGTGTGAGTGTGTGAGGCCAGGTCGGCCTCAAGCGTAGCAACGGTGGCTCGCAGCTCCGCGAGGTCGTGGCTGGCCGCGGCGAGCTTTGCCTGGTCTTCCTCATGAACCAGGAGCTGCTGGGCGCAGAGATCGGCCATCTCCGACTCCGAAGTCGTCTGGAATGTGACCATTGCAAGCTCATGCTCGCGGGCCGTTGCCTCCATGGTTGCTGAGAGCGATGCGATCTCCGCAACCTTTTGGTCGAGACTGCGGCAGAGGCGCTGGATTTCGCGGTCCGTCTCCTCCTTGCAAGCAACAAGCTTCTCCAGCTCGGCAAGACGTGCAGCATGGTCCTCGCCGAGTAGTTCGACCTTGGTCTCCAGCTCTTGGACGACGGTCTCTTGTTCGACTACGCGTGCCTCCTTGGTTTCGACCTCCTTCTCGAGCGTGGTCTTTACGCTTGTCAGAGCCGCGTTCATAGCCGTGAGGTCCTTGATACGTTCGCGCATTTGCGCGTCCGTGCTGTACTCGAGCTCGTACGTCAGCTTTTGGTTCGTGTCTTCAAGGCGACGAGCCTTCTCTTCCCACTGTTTCCGCGCGTGGTCTGCCTCTCCAAGGCGCTCGAGCAACGTGGTTAGCCGACCCAGGAGCATGGTCATCGCATCTGGCTCCTCACCCGCGCCATACAAGACCTTGGCCGCCGTGGCCGGGTCCATCGACGCGTCCTCGTCCGAGCCAAAGAGCGCGTTCCACATGCTTAAAAAAATGACGTTCGGAAAACCCAACCTCGCCTCGCACACTATTTTCCCCTCATACTCGCACATTGTATAGCCGCTTTCTGACGTCATCGCACGCGACGCACACTATTTGCGTCTGGAACGATACCGCCGAACCGTCTCTTCCGCCCACGCCGGCAGCTCCAAGGCCCGCCAGCCGCGGCCGCACCGCCTACAGCCCACACCCGCGGGGCTGCGTTTGCTGCAGCGACGTTCTCGCCCGGTGCACGGTGCACGTTACGTAGTTGCCGAGAGAACACGCTGCTCGCACGACCGTGCGGACGTGTGCATACATGCTTGAGGCAGCTGGCCGCGGCCTGCAGCAGGCTGTGGACCGCAGGACTCGGGGAGGTTTCTGCCGGGCCGCTGCTCCAGTGCTCCAGGGCTCTGGGCCAAGCGCATTGATCTGTTCAACGAGTTCACGTTAAGTTAGTTAGCGCGTTGGGCTGGGGTTCGGGGTTAGGGGTTGGCGAAGTTTCGAGGCAAATAGCGTTGGTCGGTCATCCGGTTGAGAGGTGGGTGGGTATCCGGATGGGCTGAAACGGTACAGTGGTTTCGTGGGAGAAAGGCGTATGGGGAGTAACAAGGTGCAGGCCTTGGACAGCCCGCGCATGCGCGCCGAGCCGCCCGATGAGATGCGGACGGACTCCGCCATCACACGCATGAACTTCCGAAGGATACGGGCGAAGAACTTCCTGCGGCAGACCACCGCCTACCTTGGGTTCAAGTCCAGGCCCATCGTCCCGCTGCACAACTCGATGACAACCCACACGTTCGTCGTGTGCGGGCTCTTCCGCATCCAGCCCATCCACCCGCACCACCCCTTCATGAAGAAGTGGGACATGCTCTCTGTTGTGCTCCTTATCTACACCGGTGGGCAGGCGGCGGAGGAGACGGCTCATGCGCACGTAGCCATCGTGACTCCGTACGAAACTGCATTTCCCGATGCCTCCTTGTCTGACTACATGTTTGCCATCAACCGCGCAGGTACGTCGCTCTCAAAGGCTCTGGAGTCGCTCAGGAAAGCACGTAGTCGACATGTGCTTCCTCTTCGACATGGTCATGCGCTTCTTCCTCATGGTACGTCGGCCATGTACCCAGTCCGCGCCGACACCGCGCGCCTAGTACCGCGACGAATGGTCCAACGTTTGGATCGCGCAGCCAGCGCTCATCGTGCGCCATTACCTCAAGGGCTGGTACCCTCTCCATCGTCGCTGCCTGCCGCACACGGTACTAGGTTCGTCGTGGACCTCGTGTCCGTGGTGCCCTTCGACCTCATCAACTTCTTCGTCGGCTCCGCCACTGTACAGAAGCTGCGGCTCATGCGCGTACTGCGGTTACTCCGACTGATGAAGATCATTCGCGTCATCCAAGGTACACGCTCCGCCTTGCGGCTCCCTGACGGCGGCGCAGGCACCGACATGTTCACGCGATGGGAAGCTAAGATGAGCATGAACTACGCGACGCTGGCGCTCGCCAAATTTGGCTTCATCGTGCTCATGATCTCGCACTGGGTACGTTCCTTCCTGGGCGCTAGCCCACCCGCCGACAGATCGCTTGCATCTTCCGCTTCGTTGTGGACATCGAGAACAGCGTCGACGAGACTGGCGCCGCGTACAACTGGCTCACGACACATCGCATGGGCGACGTGCCGCTGGCGCAGATGCCCGCATCGATTCAGTACCTCGCGGCGCTCTACTGGTCCGTGATGACGCTCACCACGATCGGCTACGGCGACGTGGTGCCGTCGACGCTGCCCGAGCGCGCGCTCTCCATCGCGTGCATGCTTCTGGGCGCCGGCACCTACGCCTACGTCGTCGGTGGTGTGTGTCAGATTCTCAACTCGATGGATGCGAGCACGACCGAGTTCCACCAGACGCTCGATACGCTCAACGAGTACGCGACGCAGAACCAGCTGCCGGCCGATCTCACGGCGCGCCTGCGCGAGTACTTCCACTCGTCCCGCTCGCTGCTGCGCGACAAGCAGAACCTCGACCTGCTCTTGACCATGTCCCCGGGGCTGCGCGGCGAGGTATCCGTCTTCAACAACCAGTGGATCGCCAGCATCTCCTTCTTTCGCTGCGACAACCCGCTCGAGCGCGCACAGTTCATCACCGCGGTGAGACCGCCCTGCCCGCGCGGCTCATGTGCGCTAGCTCGCGCTGGTGCTGCGCCCCGAGTGCTTCCCTCCCAACGAGTACGTCGTGCGCGAAGGCGAGCTCAACACCAAAATGTACGCTACTGCGGGCTATCGGCGCGTTTGATGATCGGGGAGTAGGTACCTCGTCCAGCGCGGCCTCGCCACTAAGTCCAAGGTCGTGTACGCGGGCGGCACCTACTTTGGCGAGGTGTGTCTGGCAGCATGCAGCGTTGTCATCCGATGTAGGACATCATCTTGAACCTTCGCCAGCGCAAAGTGGCGGTGCGGGCGTTTTCGTACCTGCACGTCCAAGTGCTCTCCAAGTACGACCTCGAGGACATCATGGCCACGGGTCTGTACCCGACCGTGTACCGCAGCATCCGCCGCCAGGTGCTCAAGACGGCGTTCCGCAACCACTTTGTGAGCACAGCCACACGCATCCACCGAATACGCCGTTCCGTACGTCGTCTGAAACGTCCGAACGGGGCTGACGGTGGCCAGGTGATCGAACTTCCCACGGGCGTCGACTTGCGGGGCACGCCTCGGATCTCAGTGTTCCAACGAGATGCGTCGGACGACGCCGGTACAAGCCCGCGTCAGTAGTTCTGGCGCTCGACTCACTGCGTAGTGGAGCAGATCGTAGAGGGCGTGTCCTCGTCAGTACAAAACACGACTGGCTTCAAAGACGACGAGCTCGCGGAGCGCCTTACGCAGCGCTTGGAGGAGGTAGTCCTGCGGCTCGCGCGCCTAGAAAAGTACCTGCTGCCGAACGTGACGTTCGATCCCCCGGGACCTCGGCGCCGTGACTCCCTCAGCCGCCACGATTCGCTCACTCGCCGCGACTCGCTCGGTCGGCACGACTCTATGGGACGATCTCGTCGCAGTAGCCGCGCCCAGGATACGGCCGGCGCCGACGATCCGTGGCAAGCGTCACTGCAATTCGTCAAGCGCAATAGCTTGCACTACGATACGGACGCTGAGAGGCTCTCGAGCCAAGGTAGCTTTAAGCCCCCGTCGGCGGAGATGCACGTCTTCGCACCGCCACTGGACGACCGCGCCAAGCTCATCAGCTGCCCCTCACCAGGCGACGCGCTCGTGCGCCAAGACAGCGTTCGCATCATGCGCGGGCCCCCTGCCAGAACCTCACACTACTAATCTATTTATGCCTTCTGGCGACCTACTTATTTTTGTTCTTGAGCATGTGGCGCAGGTCGACGCCAAGGATCTCGGTTGCGCGCAGCTGCATGAGGGCGACGGCCCGGCACGCGCATGCGTCTTCGACTTCCGGCAGGAACCGGCACGTGTCGATGGCCGCGTCGAAGTGTTTCATAGCCTCGGACACGTTGCCTTGGGCAAAGTACACCTGGGCGAGGTCGAGGTGGCCGGCGCTGCTCTTGGCATCGAGCCGGAGCGCTTCTTCGAAATGGGCGATCGCATGTGCGGCGTCGTTGGTCGCGACAAAGATGCGCCCGGCATTGAGCAGATGCAGCGGGCACTCGGGGGACATTTCGTAAGCCTACGCCAGCGCATGAGTGCGTTTCTGGTTCGTTCGAGCCCACCGTCTTGAGGTGTGCCATGGCTTGACCGTAGTCGCCGCGGTCCGAGAGCACGTCTCCGTAAAAGAGCCGCACTTCATGGGATTCGGGAAAGAGCTCGAGCGCCGTCTTGAACACATCGAGGCTCTGGTACACGGAGCCAGCCTTGTAGAGCGCCATGCCGTACGACACGTGCGTCACGTACATGGTCTCGCAGCGGGCCATGGCGCGGCGCAACGACGACACGGCGGCCGGGTACTCGCACAGAATGAGCTCCATCTGGCCTTGGTGCAGGTAAATGTCCGCATTGTTCGGGTCAAGCGACGTGGCCTCCGCAAACAGCTCGGTCGCGTCGTCAAAGTCGCCGAGCTCCACGAGGAAGCCCGCCTTCTTGAGCACCGAGTTGACGTGCTCCGGGTCGAGGCGCAGCGCCTCGTCGATGACACCGAGCGCCGAGTTGACGTCGCCGGCAATGTACAGGAACGAAGCGTGCAGATTCAGCGCGATCACGAAGCGTTTGCGGTCGGCGGAGTCGAGGGCTGCGGGGTCGTCTAGCTCCCGCACGAGCGGCAGCACGTGCGCGGCCAGTGCCGCAAAGTCTGTCTGCGCCTCCTTGTAGCGGCGCGCACGCTTGTGATGGATGGCCCGCACAAGCAGCGGCTCGAGGTGCGTCTCGGGCGGCAGCTCCGACAGCTTGGACACGGCCACAGTGCTAATGGGGTAGTCGGCGTCGCGGTAAAACGACTGGAAGTAGCTGTCGACAAGCCATCTCGAGGGCAGGTCGTGGCGCATCTCCATGGCGGCCCAGATCTCCTTGGCCTTGGCCCGGCCCACGTGCTTGGACACGCGCTCGATCACGTCCGCCTGCTCCACAGCGCGGGAGCCGCCGAGTATGAACGCCAGCACGTGCATTTGCAGCGCGTCCTCATGGTCACCGGCCTTTTCCGCGAGGGCGCCCAGAGCTGCGTACGCCTCCATACAGAAGGGTGCGACGGCCAGCGCCGCCTGGCTGTCTGCCCGCGCCTGCTCGAGGTTCCCGAGGCTCAAGTGCGCCATGGCGCGCTTGGCCAGTGCGTCGGCAACGCTCGCATGGTGCAGCGGCACGCAGTTGAGCGCCGTCGAGAAGTGCCGCACGGCGTCCTCTACGTCGCCGCGGCTCTGTGCGCGCGAGCCCTGCGATAGCACCGCCCGGAAGCGTGCTTGCGCCGCCTGCGTGAGGCGTGGGTCCACGAAAACGTCGTCGTTTACGACGTGGTGTGTGCCAAACGTGGCGATCGCGAGATCTGCGATGTCGGCGCGGTCGGCGGGCGGGAGGCACTCAACGAGCGCCTGTAGTTGGACGCCGTCGAGGTCCTTGATGCCGGCGACAGCCGAGCGCACACCTTCGTAGACCGCTTGCACCTTGGCCTTGACCTGCAGTGTGCTCTGTTTGGTGGCCGCGCGACCGCCGGCCGGCCGCTGGTAGCCGAGCGCGTACACGACGGTCGGGTACATGGTCATATGCTCGAGTGGCGGCGGCGGGTGGCTGAAGTCGGGGAGCGGCGCCGGTGTCAGCGCCCACGGCACCTTGTGCGCGAGGGAGGCTGAGATGCCGTCGACGATGGCGCCGACTGTGGCGACGACGTTTGCGGGCGCTAGCGTCGTGCGCAGTTCGACGACGGCCGGCGAGTCGCGCAACGTGGTACCGAGCTGGTTGATCTTGCTCATGGCGGCGTTGCACTCGGCGTCGTTGACGTCGTGCAGCCACGCCTGGGCGCTCATGGCCATGATGCTTTCGTCCACGTCGAAGTCGGCGTACACCATGTCGGACACGACTTCGATGATCTCCTGAAGGATGTGGCCGTGCTTGGTCTTGAGCTCGAGCATCGACGTCTCCGTCAGATTCGGGTTCGGGTTCGGGCACAGCACGCCCAGCGGCGCCAGGACGAGCGACGTCGCGCGGTAGATCGCGGCCGCCACCTCGAGGAAGGCGGCCTTGGGCAACGGCAACGGCATTGTGAAGAACGCTTCGCGGTACTCGCGGGACGCCCGGGCCACCTGCGGCATCGGCTTTACCTTTTTGGTCGTCGCAGCGACTTCGGCATCGAACGCCGCGGCGATCTCGGCGTTGCTGCTGTTCTCGGCGGGCACCGGCGCCGACGCGGAGAGATCGAAGTCACCGCTGGTGTTCGGCTGGAGTACGCCGGCTGTGGAGAACACGGTTGCCGTCATGGGGCCGGGGAGCTTAGAGAGCACCGTCGGGTCCAGCTCGAAGAGGCAGAGGCGGACGCTGGGATGTCCTGAGAGGAGCAGCGTCATTGCCACAAGAGCCGCCTCTTGGCGGTGGAAACCCAGCACGTTGATGGGTTGCGAGTAGTCGACATCGCTGAAAACGCCCGCCTTCAAGCTCTCGATTGGCAGCAGCCAGCGACACCGATCCGTCTCGGTCGTCAAGAGGTCTTCGGGCGCTACGTGTTCGGCGCCCGAGAGATAGCCTGCGAGGTCGCAGCTGGATGCAGCCACGCCGTGGTACATGGCGCGCGAGGCAACAAAGAGTGTAGCGACCGGCGCTGCAGCACTGACATCCTCGATAAAATCGTCTTCAAGGGCATTATTGGGCTTGACCGGGGAAGTTTCTGCCACGGTCAGCATCTCCATGTCTGAATCGGGGTTGGCCACGTCCTGGCGGCGCGTGAGGGCAATGCCGAGGGTCACAGTGGCCACTGAGGCATGGGCAAGCCACCACGTATACGCCGCGCGTAGCAGATCTTCTTCACTGGGCTGCCACTGCACGTCGGGCAGCACTACGCCCTTGTCCTGAACATGCAGGTAGAACGGCCCCTCCTCATGGAGGACGCCGGCCTCGACGAGGAAGGCCGCAGGGTTCTCTGCGCGGGCGGCCGTCGGGATCGCCACCAACGTCATTTTTGACTTGTGAATTTTCCATTGGATGCCTCAAGGACGTCTTGGGTTTTGTATCAAAAACAAGCACGCGCGCCCATTGGTCGCTTCGGACCAATCAATGGTGTTATAGAACCGACACCTCGCGGACTTTGAGCCAATCAGAGCGCAACCCCGTGGACGTTTTTTGACACCCGACGAGAACATTCGGCGCCAAATTGCGATCTTCGCCTCGACCAGCGGCAAGGACCGGCAGCGCCAACGACAGGGGTCTTCCAGGAGCCGCCGTGCTGGCTGCCAAGTGCACTCGTTAGCTTGTGGATGCCACCGTGAAGCCATGAAGCGCAGCCGCCCGTTGGGACTCACATTGCGTGGGCTGCTGAGGCCGTTGCCTTTCCAGCGCGAAACCCTTACGATACAAGAATATCTATCTTCTCGGAGCTCATACCTTGTCCCGTCTAGCGACCGATGGTTAAGCGGGTTGTTCTACTGCGCCGATCCTAGCTCTTGCGCGGTTTGGCGATGGGCAACCGGCCGCGCCTCGGAGGCTCGCGTTCCGCATGCATCAAGGGTCCAATCATACGAAACCCACCGGTGAAAATTGCAATTGCCCACAAGTGCACCAAACGTTTAACGCACACGTCAAATGATATTTCTTTAGGAAACGACGTTAAACCCGATAGTGTGTTGTCCATGTAACCAGAGACGCCACATGGTTCTCGTGCAAACCGCGGTACGCTCCGTTGAGCTTGCTCTGGTTCTGCGCCGTTGGGCTGCGCTTGCCTCTTGGGTTCGTTCGGCGCAAGGTGCCTGTCGCCCCCTTGTTCCCCCTGCCTCGAATTTCATTGGATCCACCAATGGGAAGGCGTCGTAGCCGTTAGCAATGCGATTATCTACCAATAGCTGCGTTTCATTTGCACCCATTGGCCGAATTCAATATCGCGACCATTGCAACGCGCTGCACCCGTGTCACGGTGGGTACATAGTCCGATTGTCCTCGCAATGGCCACCCTCTTCCGCGGTGCCGCCGCACTAGTGTTGGCTCTGGCCTCTCTGGCGACCGCACTCACCTCGAACGAATACCACCTGAGCCTCGTGGGCGATGGCTCGGGCGACTACATGCTTGACTGGGTCACTCCCGCCGACGTGACGGCGTCGACGATCTACTATGGCGCGTCCAGCTCGAGCCTGACCTACAAGGCTGTGGGCAAGGCTGCCGGTAGCGTCGTCGAGTCCGGAGATCTCACCGTCGCGTGCTGGTCGGCGCGACTCTCGGGCGTGAAACCTGGGTCCACTGTCTACTACGACTTGTCACCGACTGGCGGGGCTGCCAAATCGTTCACAGCCACGGCGGGCGCGGCTATGACGTGGGCGGTCTTCGGTGACATGGGCGCCACCGTTCTTGGCAAAGCCTCGGGGATCACGCTCCCGGCACTCAAGAGTGGCCTGAGCGCAAACGCGTTCCATGGCATTCTCAACATCGGCGACCTCGGCTACGAGCTCGTGGGCTCCAACGGCGCGGCTTACATGCAGCAGCTGGAACCACTCACGTCGGCCGTGCCTATGCACACGACAATCGGCAACCACGAGATGCAGTACGCATTTCAAGGCGCCATGGGCAACTACCTCAGCCGCTTCCACGGGCTGCTCGACGGCGCTGGGCTCGCGAGTGGATCGGGCTCCAACACGTTCTACAGCTTCAACGCGGGCTACGTGCACTTTGTGTTTCTCAACACTGAAGTGTACGGCGATGAGGCGTACATGGCGCCGGGGGCCGACGGCAAGTGGGTTGCCAACGACGCAGCGCGGGCCAAGGCGCGGACGGATCAGAAGAACTGGCTCGAGTACGACCTGAGCCGCGTGAAGCGCAGCGCGACGCCGTTTGTCGTTGTGTGCGGGCACCGCCCGCCCAACCACATCCCGACGTCTGCGTCCAAGGGCACGAACGAGTTCGCCAAAGACCTCGTCCCGCTCTTCGACAAATACAGCGTGGACCTGATGCTCACGGGTCACGAGCACGCGTACTACAGCATCAAGCCGAGCAAGATCGGCAGCTACAACTTCCCGCCCTGGATCATTTCGGGCGCTGCAGGCAACAACGAGTACATTCGCCCGACAGCCAGCGTCCAGCTCGACACGAGCGTCTTCACCGTCGCAACCAACATAAACCAGTACGGCTACGGGTACCTGACGGCGTCCGCCGACAAGCTTTCGTGGGTCTGGGGACAAGCGGCAACTGTTTCGCCCGGTGGCATGGCGTCGCAACCCGCACCGTGGCAGCAAATGGACACGGCTGAGTTCGCCAAGAAGTCGGTGGCCGACCCGACGCCCGTGGGTACGCCCCTTGTTGTGCCCGCCACTCCGGCGCCCAACTCGACACTGTCGGAGAACTCGACCTCGCCGGGAACGAAACCTGGCACGTCCTCGGGAAGCGGCGGCAAGCCCAGCGGAAAGACGGCGTCGTCGGACGCCGTTGCAGCCGCTCTTCCTGCGCTTTTTGTCTGCCTTTTTGCTACCGCACAGATATGATGCGCTTGAAACCTACTCCTAGCACCCAGAGCTAGGTTTATCCAAATTCATTGCAGTAATTGTACAGTTGCTGGGATGTGTCCAAGCCAACTACCGCAGTGGAAGTGCCAGCTTGGCAGTGTCGTACCAAAACTAGAACACTGCAGTTTGCTACCAATCTTCCAAGGATGCATCCAGCTTTCGGTTCCACACCAAGCCACCGCACAGTGTCATGAACGCCGCCGCAGCCCTGCGGGCGACTCACGGACGGGATGCACGCTGCCAGCAAAAGTGCGACAGCAACGAGGCACACAATTCGGAACGACAGGTCATTTTAGTACAGAGAGCGGGCTAGTCGAGGCGGTGGTGGACAAACAGGTGGTTGTGAGCGCCTAGACTCATGCACTTGAGGAAGGCCGTCTGGATTGCGGTGCAGAGCATCGGGTCGTTGCGCACCATAGCGGCCATTGCGTCGCGGTTGATCTCGTAGATGACCGAGTTGGCCACAGCCATGCACGTGTACGAGCGCGGCTGGTGCAGGTAAAAGTCGACCTCGCCCACGAGCGAGCCGTGGCTGACCTTGACGATGCGGTCATGCACGTGGCCCGCGCGAAAGATCTCGAGCTCTCCGGACACGACGACGAAGAGGCTTTCGGCCGCGTCGCCCTCGGCGAAGACGCAGCTACGGCCTTCGACGTCCCGCCGCGTGAAGTACTCGGACACCTTGTCCAGCGAGATGGCGACGTCCCACACGTCGAGAGCGTCCTGAAAGACGGTGTGGATCGATGGCGTAGGCGACACCACCCGAGGCAGCGCGTGTGGCTTCTCGAAGAGGTTGTGCGACAGAGACTGCGAGATGGGCGTCGCAGGTGGACGCTCGTTCAGCAGCACGTTCTCGAAGACTTCGAGGCCGGCGTCGGCCGTCGCGTAGAGGTGGATGTCAGTGGCGTCATCGTCGTCAAGGACGCCGTTCTGCTGCAGCTGGCGCTCAATCTCGGGTGAGAGCCGCGCGAAGGCGAGCGCGATGTTGTGGCGCGCGAGAAGCGTCTTCATGGCCGTGAAGCAGCTGCGCGACGCAGTGGCGTCGATGCCCGATACGTGATGAAAGTCCAGAAGCAGAAAGCGCGTCGGGTGGCGCGCGTCGTCGGTGTCGTCATCGGTGGTCTTAACGCCGCTACGCTCTTCGAAAGCCTTGAGCGAGCACACCTTGGGCGGTCGCGCCGTGCTCGGGGTGCCGGCCTCTAGCAGCAGCAGTGGCGTTGCCTCCGTCGCCCTCGTTTGCGCCACGTAGATGCTCTTCTTGATGACCTCCATGAGGCGAATGCTTGACCCGAAGAAGAAGTAGCCATGCAGCTCCAGTGTCACGATCTGGCTCTGGTGCGCGCGCAAGAACTGCCGCTCCTGGTAGCTGCGCTGGACACGGCTGCGGCTCAGCGTCTACCAGTGAGTCAGATGCGGATGTCGGCCCGGCAATTGTACCTTGACGACGGAGACGCCCTCGGCGTAGCTGAACACGAAGTTGGTCATGGCGCAGATGAGGCCGGCAATCATGCCTTGTTCCAGGCCCAGTAAATTGATGAGCACAAACGTCGCGAGCACGAGCAGGTACTCGCGGAAGCGGAGCTTGGAGGACGCGTGAACGAGCCATTCCTAGCGGGCGGGTGAGGCTACGGGCGACGGATCGAATGCACCATCATGAGGTCGATGGCAATTAGAGTGAGCAGCCCGCCGAAGAAAACTAGAGAGGGGTAAGCGCGCGGGGTACCGTCGACAACGTACACTTGGGGATGTACGCCGTGAGCGGGATGGGCAACACAAAGATGAGCAGCTCGGCCGCGAGCACGACGATGCCCGGGATGCGGCTGTTGGTGTTGGACTTGAGCGTGAAAATGGTCTGCGAGAAGATGTAGGAGCCGGTGAAGCCGCCGAAGAGGCCCGACACCGTGTTGGACCAGCCGACGGTCTTGAGCTCGTGGTTGTAGTCGAGGTCTGTACCCATGTTCATCTCAATGGCCGCCACGTCCAAGCTCGATGAGAACGCCACGACGAAGTACATGCCCAGCCACGTGAAGAACTGCGGTGGGATCGCGCGCCACTGCACGAGCGAGAAGTCGAATAGCTCGAAGACCTGCAGAGGCGTGGCCGTCACGGCGGGCGGGTAGCTCACCCAGCCGCCGGCGCGCACGTCGTCGAACGAGAGCCCACCCACGAAAAGAAACGTGTAGAAGCCAAGGAGCACGGCCGTCAGCGTCAGCGGCATAACGAGGAAATGCTGCAACTTGGACGACAAGATGAAGAGAGCGGCGCCGCAGAGCAGGCCCGGTACGATGTGCAGCATCGACTCATAGTTGAAGAGCTGCGGCCAGTCCATGATGTTCTTCACCTCCTTGTTTGCCATGAGGCCGAGACCGGCCTCCATGCAAAAGAAACCGATGTACGAAAGGTACCCTAAAGCGCCATCAGACCGATTGTTCGGGCGACGCTATCGCACCGCCGATCACAGGCATCGGAAGGTACTGCACCAGGCTGGCCAGCTTGAACTACACAACACACGTTTGAGCCCCAAGGGCCGAGGCGGAAGCCTAACCTTGCCAGTCATGATGAGAGCGACACCCATGAGCGCCGTGGCAGAGCTCAGGGTCACTAACGTCGTGGCGACGATGGCTTCAGGGGAAAGCGTCGGGTCGTTGGCGAGGATCGAGACCACAGATGACGCCATAGCCGAGAGGAAAATGAGGCCTACAAACCGTCGAATTCGAAGGCGTAGCGAGCTTGCTAATTGCACCTGCGTCTTGCACCTGGCCGATGGCAAACGGTAGCGAGCTGAGTGATGTGAACATGATTTGATGCACGGCGCTGGAAAGGCCCACAAGTTTAACGAGTGTGGGCATGAACGGTGTGAAGAATGGGTTGCTGAAAATGATAGCCGTGAAGCTCTAAGTTCTCCATCACTGACCATGGATGTCGCATCGCTACGCACCATGCAAACTGGCACGACAAGGGCTGCGTTGATCAGGCCGTACATGAAGGCCTTGAACGTGTTCTGGTTGTCGCCGGTCGCCAAGGTGACTTCAACGAGGTCGTCCTCCTCAACATACGACGCGTTCAGGAGCTGCACGGCCGAGACGCGGCTGGCACGCGTGAGGCGGCTGAGGCTCTTGGGCGTGTTGCACACGCTGCCCATGCTGTTGGTGGCCATGGCGCTGGTGGACGCGGCGCACTCTCAAAGGCAAACTGAGCCGCCGGGGTTCCTATTCCAGGCGAAGTTCGTAGGTGAGCGGCCACGGAATTCCGTGGTCGTTTCCAAAATCGATTACCAATAAACTTCGAGTGCTGCTTCGGTACCCAGTTATCCGGCGCGCTCATTGGGTGTCCGCCCGCGTGTCTGAGGCGGCCGGGGCGGCCCCTGGTCTGCGATACCTTGAGCGCTCTGATCCTGACGCCAATAAGATCGGGCCGATCTCCCGAAGGCCGTCAGTGCCGCCAACGAACCGATTTGCAATCGCCCGTCGCGTGCTTCTGTAGCACGTTCAACTTCGTGGCGCCTTTCTGCCGCGATCTTGCTTCGAGGCCGCCGGCTTTAGCGCGGTAGAAGACCGTTGGCCACCCATTGTAGCACCCAGTCGCCAAAACCCAGGTTTCTTGACTGCGACGTAGAGAAGACCGTGCGGCATCGATGGAGTCGCCTCGGGTTGAAGCTTTCGCAGCAGCTGAGACAGTCGGGGCGTGTGGCTCTCAAGACTGGTCTGTTGACTCGATTTTTCTCGATCTTTTGCGTTTGACCGATTGAACGCCCTCACAGTTGGGTGGCATTCTGTGTTCCATGTACCCCGGATTGCTCTATGAACGATTGCAAGTGCTTCAATGCGAACTATGGTGATTCGCATAGCTTAAAGTCAGTAGGTTGCACTTGAATCGGGGGCAATTGCCGAAATGGTTGGGACTTACATGTACCTGCAGAGACTGATCGTTTGCAGTGAACAGGTGCACCACTGGGAGATGTTGAAGTTGTTGCGATAAAGAAAAGGCTCAGAATGATTGCAAATAGTTTTGTCCGCAGTCGTCGTCGACACCCTCATGGCTGCTTGCACCCTTCCGATCCTACGGTACTCATGGGCTACTCCAGCGCGCCCGTTCAAGATACGCATCGGGTGGTCCGACGGGAGGACGTATGCCGTCCGCCGTCCGCGAAACCTGACGCTGAGCAACCCAGGTACTGCAAGGGCGACACGCTCATCCTGTACCTGCCGTGCCCCTATCTTCTTCCACTGTTTTGCTTCAGTAGACAGACTCTAGCAAGAGCGCTCGACTATTCTCCTGTCGCAACCCCCGAGGAACTCACAACGTATGTCTTGTTTCACGGCACCATGAAGGTGTCCTATTTACCTGAAAAGCCTTTTTACGATGATTGCAGCTGCATCAATTCGTGCCCACGCAGTGCTGTTAAAGAGCGGGTCGATGGGCTCGGCGCCCATGTCAATGAGGCACGTCTGGTCAAGGTTTTGCCGATCGGCGACGGTGACTTCACGGCGGTGCCGGGGCGTGATGTAAGCAGGAATGTTCGACAGCAGCCGATCATGACGGGCGTCGTAGTTGATGCCACCAATGAATTTATCCGCTGACGGATCGCGCGGTGAAATCACGTCGCGCCCGTTGACATAAAGTAGGGCCGAGGTGCCCTCTTCAGGCCAGAACTGCGCGAGGCTGCCACAAAGCGTCTCGGGGTGCAGCGCTCGGTCTTCGGGAAGCGCAACGACGGAGCTTGCCCATGGTGAGAAGCTATATGGCGCGCCAGCGAGTTCGAATGAGATCCAGAAGGCTTCCTTGTCGCCCCTAATGCCCAATTAGTCTGAGACCGCACCGCGTGCGCACCATGAGAAGGCGATGGGATTGGTATGGCGCGTCTGCGTCGAGAGGTGCCACAGCAGCTTGAGTACGGTGGGCCCGACCCGCCGTTTGTGCACGAGCACGAGAGATGAGTCTTGCTCGTGCGCGGTGTTGCCGTTCCAGAGGTGCGACTTTGCCAGCAGCGGGGACGGTGCATGCGCCGGTAGCCCGAAATCCGCCAGGGGAAATTGAGCGAAAAACTGGCGCACGAAGGTGCTGGTGCCGTCGTAGTCTGTGTTGAGGAACTGGTTGAAGTCCAAGACGCGGTCGTAAAAGAAGAAACTGCCCGTGTCGGAGTAGGCGGGAAGGCTCCGGAGGCGCGCAGGGTCCGACAGGAAGATGTCGTCGACATCCATCAGTATAACGTGATCGAAGGACGAGAAAAGCAGCGCGACGGGCTTGAGCCAAAAGCTCTTGAACCCGAGGGCTGTGGCAAAAGTCCAAATGCCAGCATCCACGAGGACCGAGCACACGTCGATAACTTGAAGACTCGTTCCGTTGGCGCTCTCCTTCAACACTGACTGGGCGTTGGCGGAGAGCTCGTCGGCCATGCAGTGAAACACTTGTATCGGCTCGTGATTGCCGAGCCGCTGAAGCTCTTGCACAAGCGACGCACCGATGGGCACCAGGTCATTGGTCACGCACATGACGATACCCGTCGCACTCGAGGACTCGAAGACAAAGTTGATGTGCGAGCCGACCACCGCGTCGAACGTCACCGCGTCTGCGGCGAACAACTGCACCGGTGCCGCCGAAGTGCTCCCTGTAGCGGTGTCCTGATTCACATCGGCGCTTGCGCCTGGCTCGGTGATCATGGCATCTTCATCCTTGGCGTTCAACGCGTCGGCGTCGGCCGAGGTTGCCCCTTGAAATGAGCTTGCCTCCGTCGCTTTGCTGGCATCCATGGACCCCGCCACAAACATCGAGGTACTGTCTGCAGGACTCTCTAGGCTCCCATCGCGGTTGGCACTAGAGCCCACAAGGCTGGTTCCTTGCCCGTCGGCGACGACCGGGTCATCGTCCTCAAGCTCAAAGCTACCGTCGTCAGCGCCTTTTGAGGACGCTGCGGTCAACGATCCCCACAAAGGCTCCTCGCCGAGGGTGATCGCCACGTCGTCGGTGACGACCGCGCTGTCGTTGCGCTGCTCGAGCACCGACCGCCGGAGAGAACCCACGCCGTCGTCAACGTCGGGGTGCAGGTGCAGTTGGCAGAGGAGAAAGAACTGTGCTACGAAGAGCGCGGTGGCGATGAGGAAGCCGCCTACGCGACGGTCCAAACTCCGTGACGATGACTTGCGAAGGAGTGGCGGCATTGAAACCTGGTGCCATTCTCGGGTCGTCCAAGGCGCTCAGGGCGCCATATTAGCTGAGCGTTATCGCAGGAATAAATAGGCGTAGCTATATTCAGCTCCATTAGGCCTGGCTCAAGATGCTCTAGCGCCCAGAGGAGATGCGCGGTGCCGCCGCCGTGGGATGTGGCACCACAGCCAGCCAGAATTTCACAGTCCGATTTCCAGCCAGTGGCATGAGCTCCGAGAAGGACATTCTGCGTGACGGCCCGCTGCGGTACCTCGGGTACGCCAACGAGCTCGGCGAATCGTTCCGTCCCATCTTCCCGGCCTTCGTGGCCCCGTCGTACGCCGTCGCCTTCGCCTACGTCGCTGCCGACACGTACGACAAGGCCACGAAAGCCTCCGCGACCGCCCCGCCTGCCGCCAAGTCGGCGCACGTGGCCGCGGCTGCCGTCGACACGCTGCTGTGGCAGACCATGGTTCTCCTCACTGGCGCATCGAACGACTCACGTGCCATGTCTAGGCGAGCGTCGTTATACCCGGCTTCACCATCAACCGTGTGGTATCGGCCTGGCAGGTCGGAATGTTGGTCTTAGCCCATGCGTAGGTTGCCGCATCGAAGGCCGTCGTGACCTCGTCCGTGAAGAACCCAGCACTCGAGCGCTGGCTGCCGACGTGCCTCGGCCTTGGCGCCATCCCACTTATCATCCACCCCATCGACTCCCTCGTGGACTTTGGCATGGACAACACGACCCGCGTCTGGACGCGCAAGGTCCTTTCGTCCGAGTCGGACGCGCCGTAGCTGTTGACCACAAACATGCCACTACGACGTCTCTTAGTTACTTGTATGCACGCCTATTAGCGACGGGCCATGACGGCCTCGATGTCCGCAACGGTGCGAGGCACGAGGTACGACATGTTCTCGGCGCCCGTGGCCGTCACGATCACGTCCGACTCGATGCGGACGCCGCCCGTCTTGCGGAAGCGCGTGAGCATCTCCTGGTTGATGTACTTGGCCGTCTCGGGGTTCGAAAGCACCTCGTTTAGCTGGCCCTCAATGAAGTAGCAACCGGGCTCAACAGTGATCACCATGTTCTCCTCGAGCTTGCGCCCAGCGCGCAGTTTGCGTAGCATGCGCGTGTCTGTGCGGCCCGTGCCCGGGAGATAGCCGCCGACGTCGTGCACGTCGAGGCCCATGAGGTGGCCAAGGCCATGGGGGTAGAAGTAGGCGCTGACCTCGGCGGCCATGAGCTCGTCGACCGTACCGTTCTGGAAGAGGCCGCCTTCAAGTAGATGCTCCGTGAGCACACGCTGCGACAGCAGGTGCATGTCGGTCCACTCGACGCCGGGCTTCATGGCGGCGAGAACGACGTCGTGCGCCTTGAGCACACCTATCGAGCGAGCGGTCAGAGAGCCGCGAACGGCGCGGTCGTACCTTCGTAAATGAACTTTTGGTCGCGGGTGAACTTGCCGTTAACGGGGAACGTGACCGTGATGTCCGAGGCGTACCCGTGGAACTCGGCGCCCATGTCGTTAAGAAAGAGGTCACCATCGTCTAGCAGCTTGTCGTTGGGCGCGCCAGCGTGGCCGTAGTGCAGCGCCGAGCCGTTGTGGCCCGAGCCGCAGATACACGTGTATGCGTGGAAGCGGGCGCCGCCTTGCGAGTAGCACGCGTGCAGGAACGTCGACTCGGCGTGGAACTCGACCATGCCCGGCTCGATCGTCTCGAGCACCTTGATGTGGGCATTGGAGCTGAGCTTGTTGACCCAGCGCAAGAGCTCGAGTTCCTTGGGCGACTTGGTCACACGGCACTCGACGAGCTCCGGATGGAGGGCGTCCAGGTCCGTCGTGAAGGCTTCGATGCCGTCAAAGGAAGACGTCGTCTGAGTCACGACACCGCTGTCGAGGTTTACACCCTTGAGGAGGTACAGGTGCTTGAGGTGGCGCGCCGTGAGCACGGCTGCGATCTCGTCCATGAAATGCACGTGGTCCACCTTGTAGAACTCCTGGAACCATGAGAGCGGCTTGCGGTCGCCGCACCACAGCGCCCATTCCTCCGAGAGGCGGGGCACGAAAAGGATCGACTCGGACGTCAAGAGGTCGATCGCGCCCGCGCAATCGGGCTCCTTGACGCCGAAGAGGTACTGGAACATGCTTTCCTGCTTGAACGGAATGTCCGTGTCCGTGTCGTACTCGCCGATCTGGCTACCGCCATGCACAACGATGGCCGATGCATCGACGTGGTCGGCGCGGGCCAGCATGCGTGCGGCCAGCTTGGCACGGTGCCCACCATGCATCGTATAGTCAACTTCGTACGTCTCGTAGGCATAGCTCGACTTGCACGTGTGCAGCGTCGCGCGAGGGTCGTGCGTTACGCGGGCGCGGGGCTTCTTGGAAGCGAGGTACTGCTTCTGCAGCAGGTGCAGGCCGCCAAGGGCCGCGACCGTCGCCGTCGCAATTGTGATCGGGCACGCCTTCGGCATCGTGTATTTCGCAAATGCCACATGTGCCGAATTCGAGACGCCACTCTGCTGACACGCAAATATGCATATTTTACATTTGCATTTTGTATTACCATACAAATAAAAAGATTAAAACACCAGGATGACACACCAACCCTAACCCTCCTCTCCTGCAAGGGCAACAGCCCCGCCACCCAACTCACTTGGTTTTTGTATATGACCTCGGAACGATTGAAACCAGAACTGAGACACGCCGTCCGCGGCAGTTGCCGCGTCGTGTCGTAAATTCGGCATCGCCCGCCTCAAGAAAGATCGCAACGAGGGATGCTGCCATTATGGGGGCGAGCGCATGCAACTGGAGTCAGGCCGCAGCGGCGCAGCGGTTTGTTTATAGCGCCGGCGCTCAGGGCTTGAGTGTCGGGTCTTGCCACCACCACGTTTTGACCGTGCCATCGTGCGAACACGACGCCATGAGCGCTTGTCTTTCGTGCCACTAACACGCCGTCATGAGCCCACAACGCCACCGATTCGTGTTCATACCCGTGCACTGTAGACGACTCCGGTGTGGCCAAGCAGTCTCTCGAGGAGCTTGCCAGTCGCCACGTCCCAGACGTACACCGCGCCGTCCTCGGAGCCGCTACGGTCGCCGTCAGCTTATCCTAGTGACAGTTGTCGACGTACCCGAGTACAAAGTCTTCGCGCGGACCAAAAGCGGCGCGGACGACGTTCTTGGCCGTGTTTTGATGGCCTTTGAAGCGCTGGAGCGGACGTTGCTCGTTGCTCACGGCCGTGGCCGCGAGCGATGCCGACGGGCGGTGCGTGGGCGTGTCCTTGGTGAGAGTTGTGCGCGGCATCGTGAGCATGCGCATGTCCCAGAGACGGTTGCTGTTGTTGCGCGAGCCCGTGAGCAGGAAGAGCCCGTTGGACGACAGCGACACGGACGTCACTTCGCCGAGCGTCTGTCGCAGCGTGTGCACGCAGAGCCCGCTCAGGATGTCCCAGAAGCGCACCATGCCGTCCTTGGAGCCGCTCACGATCAAGTTGGCATGGCGGTTGAACTGCGCGTCGCACACGGAAGCCGAGTGCCCCGTGAAAGTCTACGCGCGGCGTGACTCGGCCGTGCCGCGTTGCGGGCGCACCTTGACCATGGCGCCCGTGGGAATGTCAAAGAGCCGCACGGTCTGGTCGTAGCCGCCCGTGACGAGGTGCGTCTCATTCGGGTGGATGTTGACCTACATCGCTTGCGGGAGCCGTCGCTAGCCTGGCGTCGCACCGTGTACACGTCTCCGGCGTGGCCCGTCAAGGTTGACACGCAGTCCGAGTGCGACGACAGCAATGTCGACGGCTCAGTCTCGGCCACGAGCGCCTGCGTTGCCTGCTTGATGTTCCAGATCTTGACAGTGCCGTCGCCCGACGCCGAGTAGAGCTGGTCTCCCGCGTTGTTACCGCAGAGGTACCAGATGCGCGACGAATGGCCGTGCAGATCCCACGACACCTGCGTCCCAGGTTGCCCGTGCTGCCGAGAGCGCGCCTACCTTGTTGGCCGTTGGGTCGTCCGTGGCCGCGGGCTCGGTGCTCCACAGCTTGATGAGGTTGTCGCTCGACCCTGAGGCGATGAAAGCGCCTTCGCGGCCCACAAAGCTAACGCACTACGAGCCGTGAGTGGGCGAAGCGAGGGCTGGGCCACCTTGACATTTTGCGTGTGGCCCTCGAACGTGGTCTTGACGGTGTTGGGCAGGACCTGGCACTCGAAGTCGCGGAGGAGAGTCGTGACCTTGGGGATCGTTTTCGGGTGGTATCGGCTGAACTCCATCTGGTATGCCACGCTCTGGCGGAGCAGCGTCACGAGACGGTGCTCGGGGATGTTGGCGTATTGGTCTGATGGAACCGCATCCATCTCGAACGTCGCCTTGAGCTGCTCCGCAAGCTTTTCGCGCGATTTGACGACCCCTTCCCAGTCTCGGAACGAGTCGACTTCGTTGATCGACTTGCACGTGAGGAGGTAGCAAAGGTCCTTGAACTCGACCTTGCCGCTGATCTTCTCCATGGGTTTGAGGTGCGTCGTAAGGTACGTGAAGGCCTTTTGGTACTCTTGTCGGTCAATAAGCTCGAGGTATTCCTGCTTGCACACGGCGTATAAGAAACCAAGGCCTTGCTGCGAGTGGATCTTGATCTTACGAAAGCTCGAGTTCTTGTGGATCATCTTGGCCACAAGGTCCCAATCGCCCTCTTTGATGCCCTTCGAGATCTTCCGAATCGCATCGCGCTCCTGGTTGCGCTCCATGAGCTTGACGTTCGTCTCATCGAGGATAGTGGCCGACGCGCTCGTGTACCCTTCTGTCTGCAAATATTGCACGATGAGGCGCAGGATGTCGTCCTTGATCTCGGCAGATTCGGCGTCGAAGGTCGACTCGGGCGGGATCGACGTCACGTGCTTGTCCACAAGCTTGAACGACTCCTCCGCCATGCTTCCTCGCAAAAAGTCGAAAATGGTTCCGTGTGCTGATTGGCTAAAAAGATAGCAAGACCCACCAATCAGCGATCAAGAAAGCAATCAATATTCACTGCATAAAAAGCTTGCGGAAGTCCGCGTTCGACTTCTTCGCCGTGGCCACCGGTGCTGTGGCAGCCTTGGCGCCGGAGGTACCAGCCTCGGCGTTGGATGTACTGGCCTTGGCGTCGGACGAGGCGGGTACCGCTGGGGTCTTTTGGAGAGCGCTTGAAGGTGCGTTGCGCAGCGCTCGCGGGACCATTCGCGGAATGGCAATTCTACGAGCACATGAGCATCAAGGCCGCTGCAAAAGCTAATACCGAGTTGCAGGTTTGGAGGCCGCATCATGTTCGTGCCCTTGCTTCTTAGGAGACGAGGGCTTAGCCGCAGGCTTTTTTGCGGGCTTTGGGGTTTGCACCTTGACTGGGGCCGGCTTCATGTTGGCCTTGGACTTGGCTTGCTGGGCCACCATGTCGGCGACGCTGAATCGCGCCTTCTTGAGTGCTACGGTGCCACCGCAAAGCTCGATGGGACCATCGACAGAGAGGGCATCGAGAACGCTCTGCTCGTTCTCAAACTCGACGAGGGCATAGGCCGCTGCCTCCTTCTTCCGCCCCAGGATCATCACCGCGCGGATCGCACCAAACTACGAGCGCCATGAGTCCCGGCGCCACTGCCGTGACCTGCCTCTGCGAAGCGCGCCTTCAAGTGGGCCTCCTCCACCGCGCGGTTGACCTTGGCTACGTACAGCGTCGAGGGGTTGGTGCTCCAGACGCCGTCGCGCTCCACGACCCTACAGCATCGTTGCCCACAGTGTCCTCGGCAGCGCCTACTTGGTGGCCTTGGCCGTCGGCTTGGACAGTTGCACATTGAGAGGAGTGCCTTTAAAGACTGTCTCGTGCATCGCAAGGGCTTTGGCCACGCTGGCCTACGCAGTGGTCGCACCGGTATCTCAGGCGCCGCGTACCTCGTCCTCGAACTCAACGTACGCCATCCCGCGCGATGCTTGGCTTTCTCGGTTGCGGAGCAACACGCGCACGTCGGCCACCGCCCCGCACTACGCGCCATGAGCTGTGAGCGGCCCCTCAAACTGCACCGGCGCAAAAAGCGCGGCGAGATCTTCTTGAGTGGTTGCCTTGTCGAGGTTGCAGAGGAACACGCTGCGACCGGCGGCGTCGGCCGTGCGCTGCCGCTTGTAGTCTTCTTGGCGTGCGGCCTCTGCCTCCACTTTGCGCTTCTTGCCCTCCTTCTTCACCTCCATTACCATTACGTCGGGTGCTTCGACCACGACGTGCCTCGCGTGTGTCCGCGCGGCGAGCTTACGGGCAGCGACAACGGCCTCGACGCTGTCGCCCATCTCGCGCTCAAAGACCACGAACGCATCGGCAAGCACGGCTGGGTAGTCCTGCACGGCGGCGATGCCGCGCTTGTAGTACTTGCGCACGACCTCGAGCGAGGCTCCGGCGCGAATGCATTCGGCGAGGCAGTTCTGCCATGTGGCGAGCGATGGAGCTGCCGCGACGGCGTCGTCCCAGAGGGCCGCGACCTGCCGCGTCCATGCCGACGGCGTCGAAAACGGCACGTGGCACTTGGCGTGGTACATTCGGAGCGCGGCCACGCCCGCGGGGAAGTCGGGCAGCAGCGCCTACGGAGCTCTAGAGCGTCGGGGGCGCGTACCGCCGTACCTCGCAGCGTGTGAAGGCGGCGGCTAGCTGCGTGAGCGAGCGCTGGCGGCGTATGGTGTCGCAGTAAGCGAGCAGCACGCAGAGCAGCTGATCCGGCGCCAGCGCCTGCCGGCCCTCGAGTTCGTCGAGGAGAACTTCGTACGAGTCGAAGCCGCCGTTGGACTCGAGCGCGGCGAGCAGGGAGACCCACACGGCTGGGGCGAAGGGCACGTTGCGAACGGCGCGCATGCCAGTTTGGATCATTGCGGCGAACATGCGCTGGTCGAAGAGGAAGTCGAGATACGCTTCCCAGAGCGCGCTGCTCAAGCAGACGCTGGCGACGGCGCGCTCGATGACGTTGAGCACAACGCTGCAACCGACAGTCTTAAGCTTCCCCTGGAGCAGCTGGAAGTAGCTGAGCCAGACAGCCTGGAGCGCGGCCGGGTCGGTGGTTGCGTCGAGCTGCGCCTCGAAGGCGGTCATGTCTTTGAGCAGCCCCTTCGATCGCTGCACGGTGGTTGTGATTGCGTGCAGACTTTTCTGGAGTGCGTCGGCCGTCGTTTGGTATTCGCTCCACGCGCGGTACTCGGAGAGAACGCGGTCGCAGCCGTCGAAGAGAGGCACAGCGAGCTGACTCTCGTAGCTTGATTTGAGCCGCTCAAAGAGCACAGACTGGTCAGAAATCGCGTCGCGGAGAGCAGCCCGGTAGAGCCCGTAGACCTTTTCGCTTTCGCGCCAGTGGGGGCCCAGCGCTGAGAGTACGGTGCCCCACTGAGCTTCATCCGCCTCCTCAACATCGAACGTCTCGATGTACGCGTAGTAAAGTTCGGGTTGAAGGTAGTCCTTGAGTGCCTCGGGCAGCATGTCCGGCGAAAGTGACAAATACTGCTGCCAGAGCTCCAGCGTGAGTGGGAAGGCCTCGTGGAAGCGCGCAAATTGTTGCTCGAGGTGAGATGCAAAGATCGGATCCCCCGAGAGCGCCTGAATGGCTTGCACGTGCAGGTCGTAGTTGTAGGGACTATCCGAGCTTGCAGAAACGATCTCCATGACTTGCTGCTGCGTCTCCGTCATGACCACGTCCTGCAGCGTGTCCTCATCACCCGAGCTGTCGCTGCTGATATCATGCTCGGAGCTCATGGTGGTCCAGAAAGTTACCTTTGTTACTTAATATTTCGGTATTAAATACCACAGAAACAAGCATATTTTAAAATGTTATTTTCATGGCAAAAATGAGAACATACAAAATGTAAGACGCTCATTCTTGGAATCTTGAGTCAGTTAAACACTTGGACAAGCGCGTCTAACCCTTTCTAGTGCCTTTTACTTGGTGTTATGTGTTATATGCTTTAACGCATGGCATAATACTGTTTGGCGCGTAAAACTTGTCACGTCTTTCAGGGAATGAGCAAGTCATTTGGCAATTCACAAGCAGCATGCGCAACCTCGGGTCCGACTGGTTCTTCGTCGGCTACTGCCTCCTTAGCCTCCTCATCGCCGTCACCTGCGACGTGGAAGCGCTTCTTCATGACCGCGCCACCTACGGCAAGGTACGTGGCTCACCCTGGCTTGGCTAAGCGGTCGCAGGTTGCACCGATCGTCAACTGGCCGCCTCCGTTTCTCGTCCGAGCCTTACACCAGTGGGGCGATGACTTCGACCCACTGTTGAACGCCCGCCCCTTGTGGTTCAAGGTGTGCTTTGGCCTTGAGATGACCCTCCAAGTCCCGTACTACATCGTGGCGATCTATGCTTTTACCAAAGGTCGGCGCACACCTTGGCTGTAAGTATCACGCGCACATACACGTAGGCTGCGAGTGGATCCGTCTTCCCACGGTCATCTACGCCTCCATGTCTTTGACGACGATGATATCCTTTTCCCGCGCCAACAGTGCATACTAATTGTCTCCTCGAGGCTCCTTACATCCTCAGGTTCCCACGCAATTGTGCTGGTTGAGCAGTTTTACGGCGAGTTCGCGACGCCCGCGCCGCTTGTGATCCTCGCGTCCTACCTGCCGTTCGCCTTCGCGCCCGCCGCCTTTCTCTACCGCGCCCGCGGCGTCACCATGTTCGAGAAGCCCAAGCAGGCTTAGACGATGCACTCGGAGCGATCGGAACAGACATCTCGTGTATTTCGTAACACGCGACTCTTAGGCCACGGCCTCGCTCTTTTCGAGGGTGAAGTTGATGCCGCGCCGCTGCAGACGCTCGATGAGCGTGGTGTTGCGGAAGGCTGCACCTGGCGTCAGCACCCCACGCGCAGCGACCTCGTCATCCAGGACCACCGCCGCTGCGCTGACAACCATGCTGGACGTAGCGACGTACCCCGGTTCGGGGCCGTCGACGCGGGTCGTCACCTCCCAGTCGGGCTTGTTGCCCTCGACGTTGCTTTTGTCCTTGTAGCCCTTGGCGAAGAAGCGGTGGGTAAAGGTGCTCCCGGCGATCTCGGCCGCGGACGGGCCCGTGTGGCTGAAGTAGCCGAAGGTGAAGAAGGCGGGGTACTTGATAAGTAGCTGGCGGCCGGCTTCGAAGCGGCTGAGTGCATAGAGCACGACGCCGCCCAGCACCAACGGCACGAAGCTTGCGAGGCTGGCGAAGGTCGCATAGACGGCGAACTGCACCGGAGGAGTCGTTGCCCGCGACTGCACCAGGTGCTTCTGCGTGGCGCGCACGACGGACGCATCGGCGCCCATGAACTTGACAAAGTACTTGCGCACGCGCTCGTCGTAGCCCAGCGAGCGGAGCTGCAGGCGCGGCCCGAAATACGGCACCTTAACAGACTGCGCCTGCCGCAGAGCCTTAAGGTCGTCCGCGGCTGCGAGGCCCAGCACGATGCACTCGTATGTGGTGGCATGGCCTCGCTTACCCGTGAGGGAGATGAAGGTCTCTATGGAGCAGCAGCAGCCGCCTTCGGGGAATTGGTTGGATGCGAACACAGCGCCCATGTCGGACGGGATCGAGTCGAAGCCGCATGAGTGCACCACAAGCGCGCCGGCCCGCTCCGCATCCGCGTGGTACCGCAGCGCCATCGTCTCGATGAACTGTGGTTCGCCCGTGATGTCCACGTAGTGCGTACCAGCGGCCACGCATGCGCGTACAACAGGCTCGCCGAAGAGGCGATAAGGCCCCGTGCAGTTGATCACAAGCCGCGTCGACGAGCAGAGCGCTGCCATTGCGGGCTCGTCAAACACGTCTGCGATCACAATCGGGATGTTGGCTTCACTGCCGATCTCTTCTTGGACGTGCTGGCGTGTCGCTACGGGCGTGTATGAGCGGCGACTTGTTAGTGTGGATCGGTGTACCTTCAAGCTTGGCCTTCGACCGGCCAGCCAAGGCCCAGCGGTAGCTCTTCTTGCATGTCTTGGCCCACTCCACCGCTATGTACTGGCCCGTGAAGCCCGACGCGCCGAAGATAACCGCATCGTAGTCTCGCATGTTGTTGGCAAATGATGTTTTCGTCAACTCGCATCTGGATATTGGACCACGAGAAAACTGAGGCTGCGAGCACGCAATTTCGACGTGTCCCCACACAAGGATTGCGATGGGGTGCATGCTGCCGAGGGAGGGCGGCCTCGTGCTCTTTGGCCAACAGAGATGCTTTCGGAGCACAGGCGGAGATGGTGCCGGGCCTCGTCAGTAACAAAGCGTCCAAGTTTGAATAGGTCAACAGCCGCAACAAACTCGGCAAACAGAGTTAGCGGCGAGCGCATTGGTCTTTGCTTCGGCGTCGGGATGCCATATCCTTGTCGACGCGGTTGCATAGGCTCATGACAAGGCCTCATGATCACCGCCAATCACTTCTAAAGCAGCTTTCTCGGCACTGAATCCCAGGAGTACGGCTCAGTTTCGTGCTGCACCCGACGATCAAGCTGTGAATGCATGCTCTACGATGTCAAGATTTGGTACAATAGCCCGCTACTTCAAGAGTCAAGAACTGATGAGGAAGAAGCAGCTTCAATGCTTGCGGCATTCCCAGCAAGGAAAGCGAGCCGTCTCCGCGCACGACATGTTGGCCCGTGAAACTTTGTTCAACAACACCGCGGTACCTTGCTCGCTGGTGCCAGCGCGGTACGCATGCGACGGAATACCACAAGGCGCGCACAAGGAGGCCGCATGCTTGCAGCTTGGAGAGCGGTGCCGCGGCGAACCGCTCGCCTGTGGCGGAGGGCGGAGTTGGGTGTTTTTAACCTCAGATGAGGGCCAATCAAGCGCGAGCTTGAACCAATGAACGCAAAAGATCACGAAAGCAATGATGCTCCAGCGCCGCTCGCTTCTCGCGCGTTCGCGCGTCGCCGCCCGCCCGTGGGTGAACCTCTTCTCTACAAGCAGCGCCCACGAGCATGATGACGTTGGTCACGCGCGCTTCGATGCCGTCGAAGGCTACACGCGGTATCCCAACCATTTTCCCGTGAGCATGACCGTGAAGGACTTCATTGCCAAGTACGACGATTTGCCCGCGAAGGCCCGCCTGACAGACGTTCCCGTGTCGCTTGCAGGTGCGTCTAGCACCCCGTGCCTCGTATTCGATTCTTGCGTAGGTCGCATCACTTCCATCCGTGCAGCGAGCAAGAAGCTTATCTTCCTCGACATCAACAACGACGGCCATGAGGTCCAGGTGCTTGCCGAGCGCAAGTACTATGCCAACGCCGACGACGCCGATGACAAGAGCTTCGAGCACGTCCACGACTCGCTCCGCCGAGGCGACATCATCGGCGTCCACGGCTTTCCCGGCAAGTCGGGCAAAGGCGAACTAAGCATCATACCGCAGAACGTCTCAATCCTGTCGCCGTGCTTGGCGCCCTTCCCCAACTCCAAATACGGCGTCAAGGAGATTGTACTGGCCCAGCGCCAGTTGTACCTCTCATCGCATGCGCTAGGACATCCGCTTTCGCCAAAAGTATCTCGACCTCCTCACCAACAAGGACGTCCGGTCCATCTTCACGGCGCGGGCCAAGGCACCTACGGGACTCCCTCTAGCTTCTCACGCCGTGTAGGTCATCCAGTACATCCGCCGGTACCTCGAAGATCGCGACTTTGTCGAAGTGGAGACACCGATCTTGTGTACCGCGGCTGGCGGGGCGGCCGCCAACCCGTTCACGACCACGTCGCGGGCGCTGCACACGGACCTCTTCCTTCGCATTGCTCCGGAGCTCTACCTCAAGGTACTCGTCGTCTTCGCGGCCGTCGCCTCACGCGGCGCAGCAACTGGTCATCGGCGGCCTGGACCGCGTCTTCGAGATCGGTAAGGTGTTCCGCAATGAAGGTACGAGTGCGGTGACGACAGGGCATCATGCGGTGACACACCAGGCGTCGACCAGTCGCACAACCCCGAGTTCACCATGTGCGAGTTTTACCAGGCCTACGCCGACTACAACACGTTCATGGCGACGGCCGAAGACATGCTGTCGGATATCCTTTTCCTCGTGGCCCTCTGCGTCGCTCCTCGTCCTTCTGGGGTCCTTAACGTCGCGCCCACGGCTCGTGCATAGTGTTAAGGGCTCGTATACAGTCGAGTGGAACGGCCGCACGATCGACTTTACACCACCCTTCAAGCGCATCTCGATCCTCGAGGGCCTTGAGGCCGCGCTGGACGAGCCGCTGCCCGCCATGGACGACCCCGGTACGCGCGCCCGCTATCGACTTTGCCCACCACGGGCTAGAGCTTGTCATCAAACTCGTCGCGCTTTGCGAGCGCCGTGGCGTTGCCTGTCCCCCGCCGCACACACCGGCGCGCGTACTTGACTGCCTCATCGGCGAGTACCTCGAACCGCAGTGCGTCAACCCGACCTTCCTCATCCACCACCCGGCGCTTCTGAGCCCGCTTGCCAAGGCCCACCGCGAAAACGTAGGTGCCACCGCCCCCCCGAGACTCACACCATGTAGCCACTCGTGACGGAGCGCTTCGAGCTCTTTGTCGGGGGCAAAGAGCTCTGCAACGCGTACACGGAGCTCAACGACCCCGACGAGCAGCGCGAGCGCTTTGCGGCGCAGGCGCAGGACCGCGCCACGGGCGACTCGGAAGCGCACACCAAGGACGAGGCGTTCTGCCGCGCGCTCGAATACGGCCTTCCGCCCACCGCAGGCTTTGGCATCGGCATCGACCGCCTCGTGATGCTGCTCGCGGGCATGCCGCACATCCGCGTACGTTGTCGCTTCTCCTGACTCGGCTCACCGCGCGCAGGAGGTCATCTTGTTCCCGACGATGAAGCCCACGCAGGAGCCGTAAGATGAATCGAGCTTTGTTGATCTCGCTAGCTTTGGGCGCACGGAGGCACTTCGCCCGAGGCGCGGCCGTGGAGCAGAAGGCGCACGAGGTCGGGGTTCTCGAGCAGCCGCGCCATAGGCACACGGCGGCCCGTAGGCCGCCCCTCGAGGCTCATGAGGCGTTGGTTCTCGGCCACGAGCGCTGCGAGTTCTTCGTCAAGCGGTGAGACGTCGACGTCGGCGAGCGGCGACCACAGACGTACAACACTCTCGATGCCGCTCGTGGCGAGCACAGGCAGCGATGGGTGCCCCTGCACGCAGTTGACAATGTCCTCGTCTGCGCGGAAGGCGGTCACAAGCCGCCCCGTCGCAGTTGCCCATACATAGGCGTGGCCGTCGTCGCTGCCCGCCACCACGTGCGCGTCGTCGGCACCGAAGAACGCCGCCTCCTTGATGTCCGTGTGCAGGTTGCTGCCGCCCACGTAGCGCCGTGCCACGCCCAGGTTCAGTCGACCACCTGTCGCGCCCGAGCTGCCCCACTCTACTCCGCCGTCCATCGCCCCCGACGCCACCGATGCCACCGACGCCACCGACGCCACCGACGCCACTGAGGCCACCGAGGCCACCGACGACGCCCTGCCGCCACCAACCGACGTCTCGGATCTCATGCCATCGTCGTCTTCGGCCTCGTCGTCGTTCTCCTCGTCGTCTTCATCTTCGTCCCCATCATCGTCGAGGTAGTCGTCATCGCTGGATTCGCTGGGTTCGCTGGATTCGCTGGCATCGCTGGCGTCCGACGGCTCGTTGCTCGGGCGGCGGCGCTTGAGCATGTACGGTGCGAGGTCTTGGGCGAGATGTGGGGCGTCGTGCACCAGGGCGGCGGCGTGGCGGCGGCTGTCGTGTGGGCGGCCGCTGGCGGCCAACGCCCGCACGAACGCGAGGCGGAGCTCTTCCGACGGCGGTGAAGCACTAGCGAGCGCCCGGAGGCAGTACTGCAGCGCAAGGAACCCGTCTCCACGCCAGTCCCGCGCCACATACGCGCGCGCGAGCGCCGTCCACAGCGCTTCGGCGGCGGCGGCGTCAGGCGGCCGCGCGGCGTGCAGCAGCAGCAACGCGGCACCGACGGCCCGGGCGGTGAGCGCGGCCTGTGCGTCGGCGAGCAGCGCGGCGAAAGGGGCGGCCGCCTCGTGCGCACCGGCATCTACGTGCTGGCCTGGAGCCCACGGCGCCTCGAGTGGCAGGGCCTCCTTTCGGGCCACGTCGAAGCGATAGACGTGGTCGTTGTGGTAGTTGGCCAGCAGGTGCGCGCCGTCGGCGCTGAACTGGACACTGGTGCCGTAGGCCTCGCGCAAGCGGTGGCGCGTGGCACCATCGCAACCGGCGTCCCAGTGCATGTGCGGAGGCGCCAGCAGCTGCGCAGGGACAGTGGCACCGTCGCGCAGGCGCAGCATGCGGCGGTCGAAGAGGCGGACGTAGCGGTCGCCACTGGCCACGGCGAGCGTCGGCGCGTCGAGCGGGTGCGTGGCGAGGCCCATGGCCCGCAGCCGCCGCCCGAGCTGCAGCAGCGGAGGACTAGCTCTGTCGGCGCGAATGTCGAATTGGCGCACCGCGCCGTCCTCGCCGGCGCTCCAGAAGACGCGCGGCACGAGCGGCGACACCGCGAGGGACTTAACGCGGCCGCGATGACTCGCAAGCAGCGCCGAGCCTGCGGGGCGGAAGGGCGCGCAGTGCAGACGCACCTCGCAGTCCATGCCTGCCGACGCCACCACATGATCGTCGGTGCCCGGCACGAAGCACACACCAAAGATGTTCATCGAGTGGCCCGTCGCAATCACGTGGCGAGCGCGACCTACAACGCCCGTGAGCTCAGCACACAGCCGCGCCGCGTACGCTGGGCAAAGTCCCAGAGGATCACGCGTGTGTCGTCAGAGCCCGAGGCCAGCAGCGCGCCGTCGCGGCTCCACGCGAGCCGGTTCACGCAGCCATCGTGGCCCGCTAGAACGTCGGCGCACACGAGGCGCTTCACGAAGGCGCTGTGGCCCTGGAGCGCGCGCTCGGACGGCAGCGCACGGGCAGGCTGGTCGCCCGAGCAAGGCGGCGGCAGGCGGCGGGGCGGCATCCGTTGGAGCTCGCGCGCTTGCAGGAGCGTCTCGACGTTGGTCATGGTCCGATCCAAAATCTTCCTTTGTCACAGTTGCGTCCGACAGGTGCGTTTTATGAGTTATTCAGGCGCTGTGTTTAACGCAGGCAAGTAAAAGAGAACAAGGGCTGTACAAGTGTATTTTAACGCGTTAAAGACCAGAGGCCGCTCTGGTCTGATCTCTTGGCTAAAATCGCGACAGTCTAAAAACGCGTCAAAATTGGAACTGTTCGAGCGTTGCGTCAAAGTCCGGGAATTCGGGGAAAAAGTCGCGGTGCTCGAAGAGCTTGTGGCTGCTGGGGCAGTCGTCGGCGATGAGCTCGACAGGCTCGAACCATGCCGACGCCTCGGAGTCGGGGGCGATGAAGATGTGCTGGTCACCCTTCCCGAGATGCGTCGGCGACAGTGGCAGGTGCCGTTCCTGGCTCATGCGCTTGAAGAACTTTTGCGCATGCGTTCGGATCTGGACTGTGCTGCGAGTGGGAACAACTTGTGCAACTTTCTTCCAATTCTTCCCGTATGCGCGCAGACCCTCTAGAAAGAGCTGATGCTCTTCGGCAAGCCACCGGCCACCACGCTTGGTTGACGGGCTCTCGTCATCCATTTCGGCCTTGATGTATGGTTCAGCCTTGATGGGCACGACATCTGAAAATGCATCTAGTGGCGTGGGCTTGGTACGCACACGTGATACCCGAGGCTCCTTTAGTGTGTCGCTCGTGTCTGGGGAAGATACGACCATGGACTTCACTGACATCACGGCAGGCGTCCCTTGAGCCTTGTTTGGAAAGTCGATCACCGATTGTCGTTTTTGCCGTAGCTCCATGGCCATTTGTTCTAGCTCCTGTTTCTCTTTCGGTGTGGCAGTGCCCATGGCCGACATGATGGAATCGATAGCTCGAGACAATGAGCGCACCTGCCGGTGAGGCCAACGCTTGATGCCATTGCGCCGGCACATCTTCTTCAGTGATGTAATTTGGACACCAAAATGTAGTGCTGCCTCCTTCATGGGCACGTGGAACCATTGCTTAAGATCGTCAAAGCCCACAACTTGGGTCCAGACGCGTGTTCGCTGTGTCGGTTTAGCGGCCGTCTTTCTTGTCTTGCCCCGCTGAGACGTGCGTTTGTGGCCCGTGACTCCATATTCGTCGTCGCCATCGTCGTCTTCGGAGCACTCGCGCAGGAACTCGAGCTGTTCGCGCCAGTATCGTTTATTCGGGGCCGGGTCGTCTTCTGTGCTACTACTACAATTGCTGCTGCTGCCGTCGGCGCCGACGTCGTCGTCGTCGTCGAGCATGTCATCTTCGTGGTCGTCCAGGACCGGGACGTCGTCTTCATGGAGCAATGTCATCGGACACGAGAAAATCGAATCTAACGCCTTTGCGCCGGTGCCAATTTTCAGCTCCAATGTATCTTTCGATATTTTTAACTTGGCTGCTTAACGAACATTTGACTTTGTTAAGGCATTTGTATAGACCAAAAAGCACTTTCCTCAACCGAGTCCGTAAACCCAGGGAACCTACCCCTGCTGTTGATGTATACTAAAATCAAGATTAACTCCGAAATGTCGAATGTTCGAAAATCACACCTCAGGAGGCGCGTTCGAGAACGGTGGAAGGTCGCGGGTCGACGCCGCAGGAATCTCGCGCCGAGGACATGGGGAGGATACTCTTCCGTGAGGAAATGGAACCTACTGCCCTTCTGCGCTGGAACTCCATGCCGCTACTGCGCCGACGGACGCAAGTTCTGCCCGAAGCGAAGCGACACCGGCATCTCCGTGCGCGAGGATCGACAACCCGTAGTACAATGCGACTGGTACTATGCAAGTCAGTACTTATATCTGCCCCCGGCAACAGTGGGCCTACTGAGTGATAGCAGCGACAGCCAGCAGAGACTGCCATCAGACGCTAGGCTATGGAAGCAACGTCTCCAGAGACCAATGCGCAACAAGACAGAAGTGTTGGGACAGTCGACGCCATCATGGAATGTATATTTGATCTGAAATGGTCACGCCGCGAGCTTGCGGGTAAGCGCCGCCATGTGCGACGTGCGATACGCCCGGAGCGCGAGCCAGAGTGTCTGCTTCTTCATCGCATCAGGCTGCAGGCGCAGCATGCAAGGCACAAGGACAAGGACTTCGAGCGAGCCGATATCGGCGGCCATTGCGTCGATAAACTCATGGGGGTCCATGAAGCCGTTGCCGTAAAGCCGCGCGTTGATCTTGAACTCCTCTAGCTTGAGCTTGTTCTTGTTTGTGCACATTTTAACAGCGCGGAAAATGTGCTTTTGCAACTGCATGGCTTCGTCGTCGTAGACGCATTCGAGCAATTCGAGGGCCGGCACCTCAGGCACAGACACGAAGGGCGTAAGCAGAGCCTCAAGTCCATAGTATGTTGCCGCTTCAGTCGTGGAGGGCTGCGGGGCTGGAGTTGGCATGGGTGCGTCGATGGCGTTATCAGTCTCGACAGCATCTGTCGCTACCTCCATGGGCTCTGAGCACCCCACCTCGGTGGTTGTCTCTGTGCGCGCTTCTTCAACAGCTCCGGACGCCTCCTCCTCCATGGTGGTCGCAGCAGCCTCGACCGCATCCGAGTCTTGCGGCATATCGTTCGACTCATCGGATGTCGCGCCATCAAACTCGTCCGAATCGATCTTCATGGACACAGGCAGCGGAGCAGGAGCGTTGATATCTGCGATCGCTTCGGGTGCATCAATCGTCGTCTTAAGGGCCGCGCGCGGCTTGGACCGGCGGCCTGGCGGTGCTGGGCGCCCTTCCATGCGCCTCGTCGTCGTCACTGGGAAATGGTGTCATAAAGTCAAATGGTGTGTGCGCTCCGTTCAGGACCTTACGCATCCAAATTCGGACCTCGCGAAATTCAAAGCCATAGTCCCAGCAAGGTCTATTCGCACGCCGCTTGCGGCCAACGACACGGAGCCGAGGCCGCATGGCAGCCGCACTGTGGCCGCGATTGCTACTTCCACCCAGCAATAGGTGATTACATTGCTCTAGGTGGGCCGAGAGCGCCGCCTCCCGCGAGAGGTACTTCGGCATGAATACGTGGCTGGTCGAACTCAAAGGTAGAAGGGACTATTGTGGCTGTGGTCAGGGGTGGCTGAGTCTTCGGAGCCTTCTTCGCCAAGCGGAAGCATGGAGCAGACGGGCATCCCTTCCAGAGCGCTGCCCGAGGACCGAGGCGCATTCGCGTACGCGGCGGCGGCTGATGGCGGGACATGTGGCGTGATTCTATCCATTCCGAATCGTACGAGTGAAAAAACGGTCAAGTTTGAAATTCGGACTTGGGAAATAAAACCAGGGGATGGCTGGCTCCTCTTGGGCCCTAGTTTGCCTGCCTCCACAAACGCGCTCGTGGCCTGTTCGTTACGCGTGCCGCCAGTAGCCCCGCTTGGACACAGACGCGACGGAGAGTACGGAGTGTGTCGATCGGATGCCTATTAACTTGTCTTGCTAGCGACACCATGGTGACCGAGATGACCCTCAGCGACTTGATGGCCCGGGAGGGCCAATATGGGTCGGATTCGAGCAGTATGAGCAGCGGCAGCTCCAATGACGACAGCTCAGACGCGGATGATTCATCCTCGGATGATGACGACAGTTCAGACGGAGGCGCACCACCGCCTCAGCCACTCGAGAAGATTCGCTTCCGCGTCTCGGCGAGCCAAGCCAAGGAAATCCAGGCCGCCGCAGCCGCCGCGGCCAAAAGCCCCAAACCAAAAGCCGAGCCAAAACCTCGCGCAAAGCCGAAGCCGAAGGCAGCGCCCAAGCCCAAGCCGCCACCCCCTCCGCCAGGAGCCAAGGCTACCAAGGGGAAAGCAATCAGGAAGGTCGCAACACCGCCGCCACCGCCTCCTCCAATGCACCCGACACCAATGCGCAAGCCTCCCGTTCTCAAGCAAGCATCCCCCGTTGCGATCCACCTCGTTAAGGGCGACCCGGGTGACAACTGCGTGCCAAGTGCGGTTGAAGTGCGTGGTCGCCGTGAACTGCAACTCACTGCCCCCGACCTTGCCACCTCGGCCACGCTTGAGGTCGAGGAAAGCGACATCGACGGCTCCGTCTTCAACATCCACCCTCACGACACCGGCGGCGACGTCCTCCGCAACCTCGATCTCTTTTACTTCTGCGACCAAGAAGGGTACGTAGATAACCTTATGACTCAGCTGATGCGCGCGTTGCAGCCGACCCATCAGCCTCGATGTCTTTGAGCTGCCGCGCGACCAACGGCCTCGCATCATGGGCTTCGGCACTCTTGTGCAGCCGCTGCCCTTCGAAGACCTGCCTGCGCCCATTCGGTACTACATGCCCGAGATCGCGCCGGCATCGGCCACCGCTGCCCGCAAGCGCAAACCCAAGACGGGCAAGGGCGCCGTCGCACGCAAGCTTGCGTCCGACGATGGTGACGACACGGAAAGCGATGTGGCCACCGAGAGTGACGCCACGACCGGTGCCGCACCTAGTGCCAACCGAAGGCCTAACCTCTCGTAGAGTCGAACGTCAAGCGGAAGCGCCCGCAAGGACTCCGAAGCCCCAATGCGAAGAAGCCCAAGTTCGAAACCTTCGACGGCGCCTCGTGCGACGCCGCCGACGATGCCATGGGCGTGCCGCAGATGCTCTTCCCCGTGACCTTTTACCACTCGCAGCCGTTGTCCGGGCGCCGAAGTCGGCGACGTGGTGGCTACGATGGCGTCGACGACAGCGACAGCGACAGCAGCTCGTCGTCGTCGAGCAGTAGCAGCAGTAGCAGTAGCTCGAGCGGGAGTAGTCGCGCGCCGTCGCCGGAGCGGCCACCGCCGCCGCAGTACACGTCGGCTTCTGAGAGCGACTCGCGGCCTATCGGCGACGGGCTCAAGAAAAAACCGCGTGTCGCGGCCAACACGTCGTACGTCAAAGTGCACACGCTGACTCCCAAGGTGGTGGGCGCCGACCTCGACGACCTCATGCGCGCCGACGGCGTCCGCAGCGTCCGCGTGGACGGGCTGCCGGAGGCCGAGCTCGACCTGCTCGAGTGCGGCTTTCGCCACCCACCGACGCAGGCCACACAGCGCGTATGGCTGCCCGAGATCTCGGATTGGTGCCTGGATTACACCGACGGCGACCCGACGCTGTGGGTGGTCACGAGCCACGCTTGGTACAAGATTGCAGGCCCCATCTCGGGCATGCTGCCCCACTGGAGCTATCGACGCCATTTCACCAAAGCACGGCTGATGTTTGAGGCGTGCTTCCACATTGCGGCCGTGCTGCGCGAGTGGCTGCCCAAGCACCCGAACTTGAGCTACCGCGCGACGCTGCAGCAGGTCGTGGAGCAGAGCATCCTCGGGCGGTACCCGCTCACGATCAAGTTTCTTGTGGCGCACTGCAAGTTCATCGCGGGCCAACTGGGTAACCTTGGCGACCATTACGCAAGCTGGCTCCAGTGCGCCTTCTTCAAGCAGCTCTATCGCATGCATGAGAGCCTTGAGGTGCGCGTGGCTAAACACGAGAAGCAAAAGGCCGACGTGGAGGCCCGGCGGCTCCAGCGCGAGCGCGAGGTGCTCGAGCGGCGGCAAAAGGCGGACGACGAACGACGACAGAAGGAAGAGATCCGCCGGCAGATGGAAAAGGAGCGCTTCGAGCGCAAGAAGTACCCAATGGAGGACCTCGACGTGCTTCTGGAGCTGCCAGAGGACGACCAGATGCGCGTGCCGCAGTGGCCCGTGGACACGACGTTCCCGCTGACGCCCGCGCTCTCGGGTAATCTTCTCGGCGACCTTGCGATGCTGTACCAGGTGCTGCATGCCTACCGCGACGTCGTCGATGCACTGCCACCTGCGCTTTCGTTTGCGGGCCTCGTGAGTGCCATGGTCGACGGCACGGACGCCCCGCTGCTCAGTGCCGTCTTTGTCGCGGTGCTTGAGACGCTCGTGCGCGAGGTGCCGGCCTACACGCAATTTCGACCGCCCGTGGCCGTGACCGCTCCGACCCGCTATGGGCTCGCGGCGCAGCCGTTCGCCATCACGCCTTTCAATTGGCCTGAAGTGCTGCGGCAGCTGCTGCACCTCTCGCACCAACGCCCCGTCGACGCCTACCGCGTGGGCGTCTGGGACCCTTGGTACGGCCGAGAGCTCGTGCTACAGGCGCTCAGTGGCCACGCGCTTGCGGGACCGTTCCTGCGCCCCGTGGACTTTGAAGCGATGAACTTGCTCGACTACCCGACTATCGTGACGCACCCGATGGACCTGCAAACTGTCGCTCGCAAGCTGCACGCGCGCGAGTACGAGGCCGCGCCCGATGCCTTTGCCGCGGACCTCGACCAGATCTGGGCGAACGCCATTTTGTACAACGGCGCCGACTCGGACATCGGTCGGTCGGCGGCCACGCTACGCGAGGCCTGTGAGATGGAACTGCGAACGTATCTCCAGGAGGCGGCCGCTCCCCGTGCGACCTCAGGCCTCGAAGCCGCGCTCGACACGACCGAGTTTCCCAGTGTACGTTGTTTGCGCCGATTGTTGCCTCACGGCTTGTTGCGTAGCTGCCGCTGGAGACGCGGGTGGCAGCGCTGTCGTGGGCGTGCCACGAGCTATTGCAGCTCGAGCGCGTGCGGTACAACGGGACGGGGCGACGGAGGGCTGAGCGGTTGTAGGGCGGACATGCACGTGAATGTTGAGAAAGAGTTTGAGGTGTGGCGTGAGTTCCGTAAGGACGAGCGCGACCGAGACCAAGTACGGCGCAACGCGGAGAAGGGGCGTCGGGAGCGCGAAGAGGCGTTTCGGCAGCTGTGCATCAACGAAGGCATCCCGACCAACTACAACAACGTGTTTTCAGACGCGACCAAGAAGAAGCACGCGTTTATCGCTGAGTTTTACGCCAACATCACGGCGGAGCGGGCGGCCGAGGAAGCAGTGTATGCGCGGGAGTCGGCCGAGAAGGAGGCGGCGCTGCGCCGCGCACTCGGTCAGCTGCGTATCCGCTGGGCACCGCTTGGGAAGGACCGCTTCCACCACCGATACTACATGATCGACGGCACGTACCTCATGTGGGAGCACAACGACACGGGCGCCTTCCACACGTATACCAAAGAGGACGAGCTCGATTCGCTGCTGCAGTGGCTCAATCCCAAGGGTGTGCGCGAGCTTGAACTCAAGGAAAAGCTTGAGCTTGTCCTGGACGACCTCATGCGTCACCTCGCGGAGCCGGCACCGCTGCCCGCCGCCACGGAAGTCGCTGACGCCTTTGCCCTCGGCGCATTGCTGCCGCTGCCAGTGTTTGCGCTCTCGGCGCGGGCAACGCCACTGCAGGCCGTGGACGCGGCGCTCAAGGGCCTCGCGTCGCTGCTGAACGACAAGGGTCCGTGGACGGCCGTAGCTTCGGTGACCGAGGCCCGCGAGCGCGTGCTGGCCGTGGAGGAGCGCATGGCAGCGGCGCTGCCAGCCGAGTGCTTGCGGCCGCAGTGGACCTGTCAGCGTCTCGGGTGGCGGCCCATGGTAGCGGCGGCGCAAACTACGGCACAGGTGCTGGTGCTCGTTGGTGCGTGGCTGCGGCAAGGCGTGCTCATGGATCTGTGGATGGACCTCGTCGTGGAGCTCACGCGCAAGGACTGGCTGCAGCTGCGCCCGAAGGCCACGCGCAACTTCTGCCCCGACGTCGGCCAGACCGTCGTGTACTTTGGCGTTGGCCACGCACAGGCGCTGACGGACGACGCCAAGGTCAAGCACGCGACGCCGTTGGCGCGGCCTGTGGACACGGTCGTCCAGGCGCAGACGGTAGCCTGCACCGTCACCAAGGTAGGCTACCACCACGGCAATGGAGACCCGTACGCCGTGCTGACGCTGGCGCCGTCGGACGCACTCGTGGCGCGGCTGCCCCCGGGCAGCTTCCTCTGCAGCAGGCCGTCCGCGACGCAGAAGGTCGGCCGCGTGCTGCTGCGTATCCTCAACAAGCTTAAGCACGATCCAAACGCCGGACCGTTCCTGGAGCCCGTGTCGACGCGCGAGTTTCCGACCTACACCGATATTGTGCTGCGGCCGCTCGACCTCGGCACAATGACGACACTCATTAAGCAGGACAAGTACGCCTCTGGCGCAGCATTCCTCGCCGACATCAAGCTCATCGCCAAGAACTGCAAACTCTTCTGCGACGGGCGGTTCCCGACGCTGCCACCGATGGCTCAAGCGCTCGTGGTGCTGGCGGAGACGCTTGTCAAGAAGCACGCGGCCGAGCTCAAGGGCGACGCCGCGCCGACGCCCAAGGGGCGCGGACGCAAGGAGATTGAGGCCAAGCTGGCGCCGGACGTCGTGCCGTCGGAGATCACGGTAAGCCTGCGCCTTGAGAACCGACTGCCCGAGTTCCTCGTGGACGCCAAGCGCTACGAAGCGGCGGTCGGCCGCGCGTGGAGAGCCGGCGAGAAGGTGCGCGTCCTCTTCCGAGACGCCAAGGGCCAGCCCACCGAGTACTTTGGCGCGACCACTGCGGGGTCGCTGCCGTGCCTCGACAACGGACTGCTGCCGTGGGAGGCGCTACGCGTCGTCTGGGACGAAGACGACGGTTCGGACGACAGCCGCGTGAACCCATGGTGCGTTCCCCGGCGCCGGCGCCGACTCATGGGGCTGTGTAGGGAGGCAGAAATCGTCAAGCTCAAGTGATCGCCCTGTACTATCGATTAGAAGCTGCTATTGTCTTTTGCGTCGGTGTGGTGGGTGGAGTTTCCCGGTGGCGAAGCAGCTACGCGTCACCGGCGGCGCGGTGGGCGGTCAGCAGCGCCCATATGGCGGCGTTGGCGGCGGCATTCAGGACAGCCTGGGGCGTAAAGCCCTCTGGGCGGTGGGCCAAGAGGAAGGCGACGACGGCGGTATGCCCGCCGACGACAGCGCCGTTGATGGCGTCGGTAGTGCAGCCCTCGCTGCGATGCTCGTGGAGGTAGCGTACGACGGCAAGGTGGCCGTGGGCGGCGGCGAGGTCCATGGCCCGCGCGCTACAGCCGCCGCGCCCGTGCCGGTCGAGGTAGGCAACGACGGAGAGGTGGCCGTGGGCGGCAGCCAAATCCATCTCGTCGGTGCCGTCGCTGGCGTAGCCCAAGCGGTCGAGGCAGCACACGACGCCGAGGTGGCCGGCCGCAGCCGCACCCCGGAGCAGGTTCGGCGCCTGCGCGTGATACGGATAGAGCTCGCGCACTGCGCCGACGTGGCCGCCGTTGCAAGCAAACGTCAGCGGCCAGGCGCTGCGCGGAGGCCCGAAGTGTCGGCAGAGGAAGCGCAGCACCGCGGTCCGCCCGAAGGCCGCCGCGCGCTCCATCGCCGCGCTGACAGACGACGCATCGTAGCCGTGGCTCCGCAAAAACCGCAGCAGGCGGACGCGCCCGTGCTCGGCAGCGACGGCCCAGACGGCGTCGTCGGCGACGTCGCGGACGCGGTGGCCGAGGCCCCGCAGCACCCCTAGGTTGCCGTAGCGGGCCGCGTAGAGCACGAGGCGGTTGCTGGCGTCCCCAGTGCTCGCGAGAAGGCGGCGGAGGCCGCGCAAGCGATGCGTGCGAAGCCACGGTTCGAAGAGCGCGTGGAAGGCAGCGTCATCGGCCGGACTAAATTCGGACTGCGGAATGCTGTGGTCGTTTGGCGGCCGCTCTTTTCCGCCGCCGTAGAGAATGCGGACGATCGGCAGTGTCTCTTCGTAGTGCCCATCTTGGAAGGCGCAGATCTCGCGCAGGAGGTCCGCAGTGAGCAGTGTGCACCGCGCCATGCGATGTGGTCTGATCCGCGGATACTCGGGCACGTTTTTTCACCCCAACCACTAGCACCCTCGTGGCGAACTGGGCCTCGCAGGTTGCGGTGGCCGCGCTTACGGAGGCGGTAGACTTTGGCGACGTCCGGCGGAAGGCATTGCTCGTTGATGGGTACTTACTTGTCCGCAATCGATGTCACATTGAGCAATCGAAGCTGGTGTGTGGTACCGCAGCGGCTCATCGTTGACGTTGATCGATTCGCTACCTCGCGCTGACGCTGGCGTTGATGCTGAGCAACCGGCTGACATCGCGGGCATTGGAGTGCTACGTCGGGTCGCACGCAAATGCCAGCTCCCGGAGCCGCGGAGCACGCTATAGACGAAGCCCCAGGCGCAGCTTGCTCGCTGTCACCTCCGACACCAGCGCCCACGGTGCCATTTCGACGTCAGCGTATGACAGCGGTGGCCTGTTGAGCCCATGAAAACCACGTCAAAGAAGTGGATATCGGCAGAGGTGTCTTACTTGGAGCCCGAAGCTGGTACTGCCGGCGTCATCCAGAGCGGCGTTCGCACAACCGTGGCCATAGTCGGCGATTCGCAGCGGGATGCAACAGCCTACAATTAAGACAGAGAGAGGCCCAGGGCGAGCACAGAGATCGCCTCGTTGACGTTGCCAACAGCAGCCGAACGTAGCGCAGACGTCAATCAACATCACGAGGACGTCGCCTCAAAGCTACCAGGAGCTCAACTGAATGGCTGGTCGCTGTCGTTGAGGCCGAGAAGCCGTCGACATCCTTCGTTTCCTCGCTGGTACAACAGACCCTCCAGCACAGCAGCAGAGTACATTTGGTAGGCTCGGGCTAACACATTTCCGAGAAAACCAACCACATTCAATTCGAGAACGCATCGCAAATGCCTTAAAGCTGCGTCTGTTCGTGGTCTGGGCGAACGACTGCCGGCGTGTCGTTGGAAGCGGCGAGGTTGCCTGCGGCCGCGGCCCACGGCGCCTTGCCCATGGCCTCCCAGTTGGCGTTGGCCGCGCGCACGGCCGCCGTGCTCACGGGCTTGTAGGAGGCATCGCCCGACTGCGACGGCACCCACGAGCACGGAATGAGCGAGCCGAAAAGCATGTGTTGGATGACGGGCAGTTTCTTGAGCACCTCACCCTCGTAGAGCTTGAGCATGCCCGAGTTGATCTTTTCCCACGAGTGCACGCCGCTGATGTCGTTGAGCATCGGCGACGTCTCGGCGAACGACGATGCCGCCTTGACTTCGCGCACGAAGCGGACGGCGTCGAGGTACAAATAATCGCTGCTGTGCGCCGCGAGAAGGCTATCGTCGTGCACGCACGACGGCGCCAACACGTGCTGGCCTACGATCGTTGGCACCAGGTCAAGGCAAGGCGCGTACCGATGAGCTGGGCTGAGCCGAAGTAGAACGGCAGACATTGGTAGTCGTCGAGGCCCCAGACGCCATGGGAGCCCGCGGGTTCGAGCATGTACGTCTTCTGGAGGCGCCGCATTAACGTCAGGTACGTGTGGAAGACCTTGAGCACGATGGCGGGAAAGTCGGCCTGCGCGATGAACCCGACCTTGTGCAGCGCGCCTGCGAGGGTCGTTAAGGCACCATTTTACCATGCGCCGCGTACAAATCCAAAGGAGGAACGTGGTCTCGTGGCCCGTGCCGTAGTCGATGCGCGTGCGGTTGCCAAAACTGTCGATGAGGTACGGACTCAACTCGACGGCCGCCGCCTGCATGCCGATCTGCGCAAGCAGTCCCTCGTGCAACCGATGGGCTTCCTGCGATTATTGTAGCACCAGTCAGATAGAGTCGAGGGCCTACCTGCGCGAGACGATCATACCAGTCGCGGAAGGCCTTGTTGCCAAAACGCATTGGCTGGGCAATGGGCGGGATATCGTCGATCCATGAGTCAAGTGTGGCCAAGAGGTCGCAGATGGCATTGATGCTCTAGGCGCAGGGGTCACCCATGGTCACGAGGTGCTTGTACATCGGAGACAACAAAGTCGTCGGAGATCTTTTTTCCACGAACGCTCTCGTTCAAGTGCTTGATGAAGATGAGGTGGCGCTCGTAGGCCTAAGATATATAAGTACCATGGAGGGGAACAAGGCGTACGTCGGAGGCAATGAACTTGCGCATGTCTGCCTCAGAGAAGATCGCGCGCTCGGGGAGCTTGAACTCGCGGGTTGTCGACATCTTGGAGTTCGAAGCAGTCGGGCTGCGAGCAAATAGCACTTTACCGAACCGTCCCCGACCCGCCCCAGTTTCCGTCCGCACTTAAAGGGCCACGTCAGGAGGTGGGGCCAGCGACGTGAAGCTGAAGGCCCCGTCGGCCTCAAGAGTTGAAGCGTGTGCGGGCACCGCTCCTGATGCCCAATGCTCGAGGCCGACACATGGAAATGGGCAGTGAACAACACACGCCCTGCAGTTATTTGCATTCGACAAGTGGTCTGCTATCGACCTTTACCACCACTTTTCGTAGCTGATGGACTCCGAGGGCAGGTCCAACGACCGACCAAGTTCATCTATCATGCCAGGCGGGCCGCACAACAGCACTTGCGTCGCGTTTGGTGCGTCTTCATCGACCATGTGCTTGATTGCAGCAGCACTGGGCCGCTGGTTCTCAACGGACGCCACGAGCTGAGATGGGTACTGAGGCAGCGGCTCTGTCGACCGCGTAAAGGCGAGATGAATCTCGAGGTCAACGACACCCTGCAGTAGTCTCTTCCAGGTCACCATATCGCGTTCGATCACGAGACTGGAAGGGTCACCGACGGCGTACACAAGAGTGATCTTTCGCAGGCTCTAGTTTGCAGTCAGGGTGCCGAGCTGGAGCGTCGCAAACCCACCGAGGGCGTCGCGGGCAGCTCCGTGGCGAGGCTATGCAGGATGGACATGAACGGCGTGATGCCGATGCCCCCCGCCACGAGCACCAGGTGGCGCGTCGCGCGGTCGTTGAGCTTGGCCAGCGGCCAGGCAAACGTCCCGCCTGGCGCCACCATGAGCTCCACGCCTACCCGCGCCTCTTCGAGCATCCACAAGGTTGGTGGGTGGAGCGACCACTTGATGCAGAGCTCTAGCACGGGAAGCACATGAGGCGGCGACGTCACCGAGTACCCGCCGACGAGCGCCGCGTCGCCCGGTAGCGTCACGTCGAGCCACTGCCCGGGGAGAAACGCGAACCCCGCTGGCTCCAGCAGCCGGAACCGGAAGCGCTTGATGCGAGGAGCGACGACGACTGCCTTGATGAGCCGAGCTTTCCACGCTGCCATCTCCGGATGTGACCTCCGGATAGCGCACCATGAGGGTGTTTCGAGCAACGGATGACGAAGATGGCGATGAGGTGTGCGAGATAGCCCTCGGCCGGCAGCTGTACTTGGTCAAGGTCGCCGCACCCGGCGCTGGAGGCCAAAGAAGGTTATTCCTCGATTCAGACTTCCTCGGCCTCGTCAAAAAGACATCCCTGACTGAGAACGAGCTCCAGACGTTGCTCGAGCAGCATATCCTCAGCCGCCTCGAGACGCAGTCGGGCTGGCGCGCCGCACTTCTCGACGTCAAGCGCGATGCTACGGACGCCCGCGTAGCACTAACTCGCTCGATCATGGCCCCCAGCGAGGTCGAAATCTCCTATCGTCTCAGTGACTATCAGGTGTGCCTGCGCTGCAGCTTGGATTTGCAATTGACCCAGCGCATCGAGCTGCATGCGGACAATTACTGCTTCTATCTCTCCCACGATGGGCTCTCGCTTGGTGCGGCGATGGCTCGCATCAAGAAGGCACTTCAGCAGCAACACGCTGAGCGGCGGCAGTTCATTGAGCACCTGCGCCAACAAGAGGTCGTCGGTACGCTCCTTGGCTTCTTGCTGTAAATCTCACAAAACGCACAGTGCTGCAAGAAGATACAAGCGACCACCGCACCTTTGTCGTCTTGGTCCAACACGACGTTAAGTCACACGCCTGGCTCGACATCGTTCAAGTGGTTCTGCCGCGACAATGGGGCCTTCCCGACGACTGCGCTCGCATGTGGCACGTTGAGCTGTGCCTCATCCATGCTGCGGGGCGAACAGCTGTGCATCTTTCCGAGGAGGCCGTCAAACGATTGACCGCGTGCTTGGCGACGGCGCCGTCCAAACCTGCCGCCTTTGCCTCGTGGCTGCGAGACGTTCTGCGCCGGCGATTCCCAGAAGCAATAGAGTCGTGTTAATGCATCAATGCAACTTCCACTTAAGCGCCGAGACGTCACCGAGCTTGCGGGGGTTGCGCAGCGCACGCACGAGGAAGACGAGCCCGGCAAAGGCGCAGAGGCTGCCGGTGACGATGAAAGCGACGCCAAGAGGCCGATTCTCACTGCCGAACCAGCCAAGCTCGGCCAGCACAATGGCTTTGGTGCCTACGGACCCAGCGTGAGCGCAAATACTGATGCCTGTGGCACCTTCGTGGGCGAAAAAGTTGGATTGCACGGCGAACGTAAGGGTCGTTCCTTGGAGCAGCTTGCTTTTGTCGATGCGCCCATAGAGTTTGCGCACCGACGGCGTCGCGGCGATGTCGATCCAGACGCGAAACCACTCGTTTTCGAGGCCGACACCCGGTGGCTGCGTCGTCGTCCACGCTGTGCTGTTGGTGTAGTCGGCCGTGATCTACGCCCATGCAGCTACCGGGACGTGGTCGACCGACGTACAATGGGGGGATTGGCCGCGCCAGGCGCCGGGATGATGCGGCTGAAGTTGGGATTGTTCCATATCGGAAGGTATGTGCCCAGGTCTAAAGTCAGCGTCGGATTCACCACGTTGAACGTGAGAAACGTTCGCGCGATGCCTAGCGCCAACGTCGCGATGCGCTAGGGCAGCTGCGCTCACCTTGTGAATTCATGTCTGAATGGCCCAGCGAGACGCCGGACGGAACCGACCCGCTGTGCAGCCTACGCGGTGGGTATCAGTGGTGCGCTTGCGCGCCAGAATTTGCACCAGAAGATGTCGTTAAACATGGTGTTGGCGACGAGTCCGCACGGGTAGAGTTCGCGCTCCCGCACCGTACCGTTGCAGACGGAGCCGAAGCAGACATCCGACGTAGCCGAGATGAGCGGCTCGCACTCCGTTGTGCCATAGGAGTCTTGAGTCCAAATATCGAGGAGCTGGCTTGGTTGCTGGGATGCAACGAGGCGCCGGTGGTTCTGGTAGAATGGATCGAGCTCGTAGAACAGATGGCCGTCCGCGGCAAAGTCCTTCTCAAGCTTAATTGTCACGAAGCACGTGCGCGCGCCGCTGAACGAATTGGCGTCCGCGAGAGAGGCTAGATGGCAGTTAGATAATCGCGCCACCGACCCGCCTTCTTGGTTGGCCGCAATGGCGCCAGGGCCGTCATACACGACGCGGTAGACACTGAGCTCCGTGGAGCCGCGATAAACGAGGATACCGAGCACGAGGCACGCGGCTGCACACGTCATGAGAATACCAATTGACCACCACAGCGTCAGAATGGGCTTCCACATCGGCAGCGTCTGTTGGGACCAGCGCGAGTCATCAGGGCGGTTCGGGCCGCGCGTGGATACTGCTGGCACGGCCTCTGTCGACGCGCGCGGTCGGGCACTCGGCGTGAGTACGGAGTCCGTCTTCTTGGGCGAGAACTGAAGCGATGCCCTGCGCTGAGTGAATTCCCGCGGCGGGGCCCGCACCGACTCGGCCCGCTTCGACATCCCGTCTGAGATGTCCCTTCACGAATCTTTCGAAACGACCAGCGACGCCGCCCAGGGATTGGACAATATTAAAACTTTATAGCCAATAAGTGTCGTCGTCTTACGACTTACGTTAGCTATCGAGTGCAAGTTGTGCACATCTGCGCAACGAAGAGGGCAGCGCTGTGGATGGGGACTTGCGGATCCTTTGATGCCTCGTGATTGCGCTTGTCGTGTGAAGTAAGGCCTTTGTTGGTGCTGGTATTGAAATGTATTCCAAAATCCTGGGGCAGTGTTGCCAGCTTCCACGTGGATGACTTGGGGGAGGCCTGCCGACATACCGATTTAGATGCAACACATGAATTGATATAGAAACTCAATGACTCAATCACTACCACGCCGTGTATGGCAGCCGACTGTAAGTCGTTCCGTAGCAGATGTAGAGCCCATCTGCTGTAAAGACGAGGTCACCTTGCGCACATGAAGTTGACGACGTGATGGATGCCGACGAGTACGCCCCCGGAATCTTGACCAGACCTCGAAGTGTAGCCGTCGAGGCCACCGAAAGCGTTGAGCCCACGGTGGCGCTGGTACCAATGGCCACGGAGCTCGCGGCAGTAATGGGCCCATTCAGCGCAATAGGCGCAGTCTGAGATGACGAGCCAAGGGTGACGCTGCTGGTGGCGGTCACGGTGAAGTCCGTCGCCGTCATAGTTAGCGATGCAGTGCTTGATACGGTGGCATCCGTCGAGAATGCAAGATTGCCAGATGTCGTAATGGCACCTGAGGAAGCGACAACGAAGGTAGCGGTGCCCGAGTTGAGCACCTGGAAACTTTGCGAGTCCACCGTGAGTGTACCGCCTGAAACCTTGGTGCCAGTGCCGGTGAGAACGATGCCAGCTGTCGACTGCAGCGAAAGTGCTGAAGCCGTTGAAGACAAGGATACCGATGCACTTGTCCCCGAGAAGACGAGTGGGCTCACTGCGAGTATGGACGTGCCAGAGGAGGATTTGATCGCGAATGTGCCGGCAGTCGTTCCAGAACCAAGCTGCGCCGTTATGGAGCCCCCAGTAGTGGAACCTGCCCCGGATGTAAGCAGTACGTTGCCGCCGACCGTTGAGGTCCCGGTGCCCGCCACAATTTGGACTGCGCCGCCAGAGGTACCTTGGCCGCCATATATAGAGGTTGTGCCGCCTTGTGAGTCGATGCTGGCACCGGGTGTTACAGTGACGGCGCTGCCGACTCCCGTTGAGCTACCGCCCACAGAGAGCGAAATGGCCCCACCTGACCCTGCTGTTGATGTCGCCGTTGCCAGTGTGATAGCGCCACTGCTAGTTGCACCGCCAACAGTTAACAGCGTGATCGCGCCACTGGACGTTGCCCCCGCACCACTTGTCAGCAGGACGTTGCCGCCAATGCCGGTGGTGCCGGAGCCACCGCTAAGTGCAACATCGCCACCAGCAATTCCTTGCCCGCCCATAATTTGGGTGGCGCCACCCGTCGACTGTGCACTCAATCCACTTGTAATCGTGATCGCGCTTCCAACACCGGTTGAACTGGATCCGACAGAGAGAGCAATAGGCCCGCTTGCGCCTGCCGTACCGTCTCCAGTGGTCAAAACAATGCCACCACTCGAACTTGTTCCTGACACGGTTGAGAGAGACACTTGCCCGCTAGATCTGCCGACGCCAGAGACAAGCTTGACACTTCCAC
>JNBR01001790.1:27173-46526 GCA_002081595.1 Achlya hypogyna | reverse complement strand
CGACTCGCGGGTGGAGGGTCCAAGTCGCTTCCCAGTTCTTGCGAGGCACCTCTGAGGCCTGCTGCCAGTGCCGCGGCGGCGACTTCGACACAACTGTTGGTGAAGGCTGACTTGAGTATCACTGCGGTTAAGGCGAAAATATGAATCTCGATGCATTTTCATGTTTCAGAGCAACACCCGCAGAGAGATGTTCTGCTACCTACCGGACACGAGCTCTCGTACTGGGCGAGGCTGTTTTGCGGGCGAAAGCGCACAGACTCTTCGCATCGGTGCACCCCAATCTTGACCGCTGGAACGAGCCGTAGAACATGTTTTGAGATACACTTGTGTTGGTTGCACGCGACTAAACTATATGTAGTATCGCCTCGGTGGAGTGTGTACATCACATGAAAACTACCGTTCGTGACAGGCTCCATACCGATTTGGATCACCATACAACCAGCGGGCAACACCTTTGCAGTATGCTTCGCAGACGGGCGCGTACAGCTGTGGTTTGCAGCTGTGGTTCTTGGTGCTCCTTGTGGTGGCCTGTGAGCAAACGATGCGGTCAACTCGCGATGCGGTTCACAAGTGGTGGACACGTTGACTGTGCAGCGTGCAATGATGCCGAGATGATGTGATGGATGCCGGAGCGACCTCCACGGCACAGAAAACACACGATGCAACCCCCATACTCAGTTACCGGTAAGGTTCACCGTTGGTGGCATGTGCAACGCCGTCGGCAGCGCGCGGCGCGTCAAGGGCCTCGTACGTCGCACCATGATAGGTGCGCGCCGGCCAGGGCGAACTTGCGCGGGCTCGACAGCGTAGGTACTCGCTTTTATCGCGGGCTGAAGGCACCCGTTCAACTTGCCGGCACGATGGCCAGCTCAGGTCCCGAGTCCCTGAGCACCGCGTTGAGCTTCGAACGTGCTGATGTAGCCCACAACTTTATGCAGCTGCAGCGCGTAAAATTCCCAGCGTCGAATGCAGCGGTGGCCCGCGACGGTCGCGATAGAGTGATTGAGACGAAGGGCGCACAGAAGTTACGTTATCGGCATTGTGCGTGGCGAGGTCGTGGATGAGGAGCTGGTTCTACTTCTCCATCTGAGATGCTCGTTCGAGTGTCAGCTTCACTTGCTACTGCGGAACGCTGGACAGATGCATGGATTGAGCGTAAAGGACCGTTTTGTGGGTGGTGGGTGCAAATGTCGGTGTCCACTCCAAAATGTCATGCTTCAATTCGATTTCGGACAACACTACCGACTTCCTCGCCGCGTCGTGCAATTTACTTGTGGTACAGTCAGTGTATTACGGTTGTAGCATGCGTCTGGTTTATTACCAGAGGGTTTCTGGTGCGAAGGATGATGATAGATGATGGCATACAAGCGCACGTTTTGGACAGTACTAGCACTCGGCTGCTTCGTGTACCAGAACGGAACTCGAAGATTACAGCAAGCACACCCTTGTCTTCATTCAGTGCCGATAGTAATTAATAATACCTAATCAATTATAATGCTAGTGAAAGATTGCCATTCAAATGCATCCTTGGACGCGTTCGCTAACTTGTCGTTTTGCGCGGGCACTCGGTGTTTCATGCTTCACTATTGTGCGCAACACAGTATAGGATAGAAGAAATCCGCGCAAGGCTTTCCAAGACTGTGCATCCATTACTTGGATACACTCGCCCGTCATCTTATTACATCGCCTCCAGGTTGGATTTCGGCGCCACCAGTAGTTATCGCTCATCCAGCGCCTACCTTTCGATACACTGTATCGGTTGCTGTTTAATTCCAACGGCAATTGTTCTTCATACTCCCACCAACATTCGCTCTCACCTGTAGCGGCCTAATGGATCGGATTCATGGCGGCCATCGCAGTCCGCCGATGCACCGGCCGTTTCGATGGCACGGCCCAATGTGCGCGCTTTCGCGACGCTTGCTTTCATGTTTGCAATATCCCCGACGCGCGAATTACTTCGGTAAAGACCGGCCAAATTGAGGCAAAGCACACGCTGATTGGTTAAAATAGCCGGGTACATGCAAAAATTCCCATTTTCGATCTGGCATGGGCGAGTTTATTTGCGTAGCTCCAGAGTTCGTCGACAACAGCAAGAACCTCACGAGCGCCCAGACGCTGGATGATGCCGCCACATTTGACCTCATCACGGCGGTGTCTGCGGGTGACATTCCGTGCGTGCACACCCGCGACTTCGTAGGCCAGCAACTCGTGGCATTTGCCATTGTCTGGGGCTGCATGTTGCTATTTTCCCTGCTTTGGATGATTGCTTCCCGGCGGCAAAACCTGCGCTTGCAAAACGACGAGACTGGGTTTTCCTTAGCGCTGCGGCAATGGGCCCGCAAGTCGCGCTTTGCCGTCATCATGGTACATCCTACTTAGCAGCGTCACAGCTCAAGCGTCGTAGAGCCGGCCCGTGCAGTTCGTCGCCTCCATTGGAATCTTTCTGGTCATGGTTGTGCGCTGTCAATCGTACGCTGTGGAAAAGGCGTACTACTACATCGGCCTCGTGCTCTACTTCATCGCTTTTGTGGACACCATTATTCGCTTCTTTGCAGCCAAGCGCAAGCTCGGGTACATGTTTGAGTTCTATACGATCCTCGATCTTCTCGGACTTGCATCCTATTGCTGCGTCGGATTTGCACCAAGCATCGTAATCGCTGGCAAGCACACGCGCACGTGGCTGGACCTATCGGTCACGCGATCGATCTTCGTATACCGAAGCTACTTAGAGATGGAGCGCAACTTCGACAAGTCTGAGAAGGGCCTCATGATGGCCCGGCAAGGCTTTAAATGCTTCCTCCTCCTCACGTTTGCGGCCTCCGTTGTCTTCTTCTTCGAGACTACTGGGGAAATCGGCGTCTTCCTCGAGAACGGCTTTGCACATCTCTACTCGTGCTCGAATGGTACACCGTGGCATCTTCGATACTTGAATATGACTCCATGGCCAGGCACGATCAGTTCTGCGCTTACGGACGACTGCTCCACCGAGACGTGGTCCATCATGTTCGCCTTCTACTACACCGTCGTCGTACGTCGCATTAGTGGATGCTTCAGAACTTCAGTCATCGGTGGCTGTAGACTTTGGCGACTGTCGGCTACGGCGACAATTCCCCGCACACAGTTGAAAGCCGACTTCTTGTCATTGTCTTCATCGTAGCAGGCATCGTTCTCTTCTCTATGGAAGTTGAGCACCTCGTCAATCTATACAAACTGCGCTATATTGGCAATCCGCCCTACAGCCCAAAGCCCCGAACGCAGTCCGTCGTCATCATGGGCAACCCCACGTTCCCCCAGGTTTGCCACCTCCCTTCGTTCAGTAATGGTGGCTTAAAGGCTGCTCAAAGCTCGCAGCGACACTCCGAGAGCTGTTCCATCCGGACCACTTTCAAGGCTTGGTGCAACGCCACTTGCATGTACGCCGTCTCAAACGTTTGTTGGGCGCTCACCCGAGGGCAGGCCGTCGTCTTGGGTGACCGAACGACCTCGAAGTACGTCAAAGGGCTCATTCAAAAGATCGAGACGGACCCAAAGTTTGCCTCCCGCGTCACATATGTGGCCGGCGACCCATCGCGCAACGAAGATCTCGTACAACTGACGTAATCGGCGCTTGCTCATATGAGAGCAGGAACGGGCGCGCGTTAAGGATTCCATGGCGGCATTCTTCCTTCCCGACAAGGTTATCCTTTGTTCGCCAACAGTCATTCACGGCTCACTAGCTCGCGGCCGACCCCGTCAAGGAAGACGCCAAAAACATCATGCACATCTTGTCGACCAAGCAATACGCTGGGTGCGTTGCCCCTGTCGGTGAAGGAGAATCATGAGAGAATCGTAGCTCGCGCTTCCGGTGCCTCGCCGTGGTGCTCAAGTCTGAAAACGTGCGTCACATGATGGCCGCAGGCCTCGACCGCGACGACATCGTGTGCGAGGACACGATGAAGCTGGGTGTGCTCGCGCAGAGCTGCGTCTGCCCAGGTTTTTCAACCATGATCGCCAACCTGGGCTCGTGCCTCACGCTGGACACGCGCCGGCGGTCGTCCAAAACCATCCTTACTAAGCTCCAGAGCGCGCTTCAGACCAAGCAGCCGACGCACCACGTGCTTCAGAGCGACGTGGATGCCGCCGAGACGCTGTACACGGAGCAGCTTTACTACGAGGTCTGCTCGCCAAGTCGGCTTTTAGGGATTGACGCTCCGTATCTGATAGGGAGCCTCCCGAGAATTCTACGTGGTTTCGCTCAACAAGGTGCTGCCAACTCGATTGCCAGGTCTCATGGCCATGGTAGAGATACGCGGAGCTGACGTTTGTGCAAGCGGCGCAAAAGATCTTCCGCGAGTCCAACGTACGGCTCATGGCTCCTTGGCGGTGCTGACAGCAGTGTAGGGCGCCGTCGTGCTCGTGGCGGTGGAGGTTGTCGTCGACCAAACCGATGACGGCGGCAAGGACGAGTCGCTCATCACGGGCGTGCGTCTCGTGCTCAACCCGGGCTTTGCTATGGAACTCAGAGAAGGCAGTCGTGTGTATGTCATTGCGGAAGACTCAGAGATGGTCGCAAAGTTCCACATTTGCATGAACGAAGAGGACGACTCTGCAGTGGTGGACGCAGTTCAGCTTGACAGTCCACGCGCTTCCAAGCGGTCGCGGCTTCGGTAGGCATTGCCAGCAACGCTTCACTTATGTGAGAGCAGGAGCGACGCCCCGTACTCACCCGACCATGCTGAAGATGCCCTTCGCACGACGTATCGCGGACTGCGGTCGCCCACGCGACTGGAAAAGCACAAGTCGGTACCGACACTCTCGACGACGCCGCCTAAGCCCGCCGCGCACAACCCACGGGTGCCTTGCGCATCACTCAACCGTCGGTAACCCTCCTCGTCATAGGTTCTGCTGAGTGGCGAGTCCATACATGGCGTGCGTGCCCACCGCTAAGCCAAAGAAGGTTCACGGGCCGCGTAGGACTCGGTGCTATCGCGCATCGTCACCCACGTGCGCATGCCTAAGACCGACATCGATCACCGTCTCCGACACCTCGTCGTGGATGATGTGCTCTCGCTGTACAGCCACAGACCCCCGCGGGTGCTCCAACCGCCCCCGCTCTCGGTGCTCCAAAACCCCAACCATATTGTCATTTGCAGGTCGGGTGGCCCCCGACGCTATCGCTCACGTTCGCGTAGCTTTCTCGGAGAAGAGGCGCTCGCGTCGCTGCAGTGGTTCATCTCGCCACTCCGGGGCGTCTTCTCGCTGCGGCACCCGCCCATCACCATCCTCGACGCCTCGCCAGTCTCGGAGGAGTGGATAGCCGCCATCTCCAAGTTCCGGGATGTGGTGCGTTTAATCCTTGCTCCTCCGACTGTTTTAAGCAGCACATGTAGTACTACGTGAGCGGAAGCCCCCTAGTGTATCGCGAGTTGCAGCGGGCGGGCGCCAAGTCGGCCGCTTCGGTCGTCGTGCTCGCTAAGAAGTCCAAGGGCTCGGGCGCGGACGCCGGTCTCATGGAGACGAGTATTGTGGATGCAGAGGCCATTTTTACAACTATGCTCATCGAGCTCAACATGGACTTTACGCGGATGTTCACCCTCACCGAGCTCACGGACGAGTCCAACTCCAAGTTCCTCAATAAGAAGTTTGTCCTCTCAGGCTTCGGCGCCAAGACGACTACCGACACTGTCACCCACGACCGCTTCTGGGAATTCTGGGACACGGCGCTCAGTACGACGGCCAGCAGCACGTCGATGGAGCAGGCCATCTACCGCATGCCGCTTTTCATGTCAGGGCGCCTTGTCCACCCCCAGTTTTGCGAAACCGTCCTCGTCCAGTCGTACTACAGCCAGAACATCCACCGCATCATCCGCCAGCTCATCGGTGGGCCGCGCAGCACTGGCCTCGTCGTGAGCGTCCCTCTCCCCAAGATCTACCACGTACGTACTCCGTCCATGCTTGTTCTCACAACCACTCCAGCACCAAGACATGACATATGGCTCCATCTTTCGCTCGTTTGGCGCCTCCAAGTACCCCGGCATTGTGCTGGGCATCTACCGCAAGACGTCCCAGGAAATCAACGCCGGCACGGCCGTGAAGGAGCTCCCCATCGTGCTCACGACGCCCCGCGCCGACGTAAAGGTGCTGGAGCTCGGCCGTCCCTAGCTCACGCGCGATGTAGATGCTCGAGGGCGACTCGTTGTTCGTGCTGTACGGGTGGCATGCAATGGAGAAGGCGTGCTCCAAGATTCAGGCCGCGTACCGGCTGCACCGAGTGACCAAGGCCCCTGCGACCAAGCCGAAGCACATCGGGCGGCGGAAGAGCGTCATGTAGTAAAATAAGATTGTCTCGTCATCTTGAATGGTCTACGAGTGGCGCTTGGCCTTTTTGTTCCGCTTGGACGCAGGCATGACCTTCTTCGTCTTTTCGTGGGTCTTGGTCGGGCCCTTCTTTTGATGGGGTTTCCGCTTGACCTTTTTCGCGCTCAAAACCTCGCTGGGCAGCGCCGGCGTAAGCGCCTCGAGCTTGCGCTTCTTACGCTCCTTCTCTTTCTCGTCGAGCTGCTTCTTGTTGGCGGTGCTCAAGAGAATGCGAATGTCGCGGAGCATGTTGGGCGTCACGGGGACGAGCAGACCCTCCTTGGCCCACTCGTCAGGACCCCACGACACGAAGCGCTCGCAGCCGATGTCCTTCACGACAGGCGTCTCCGCCGGCAGCGAAAATGTGTGCGTCGTGAGGTCCGCCGGACGCACGAAGACGAAGGTCTCTGAGTCCCAGATCGGGAATGAGCCCTTCGACAGCACTTTCTTGTTCGAGTACCCGGGGTACAAGCACCGGTCGAAGACGACGGAGCCTAGGTGCGCCAGGCCGCAGCTCGTGGCGATATCCACAATGCCCCACTGCCCGAACGGTGGCTTGGTCTTGTGCGTCACGTGCACTTCACCGCCGGGCGCAAGCGCGCCGAGAACGGCCGAGAAGAAGCCCTCGAGAAGTGCCTTGTTTTCCTCCATTTCTTTGTTCTGGCCATCCGCGCCGTTTTCCATGCGCACGCAGGGGAAGTTCCACATGACGCGGTCGTACGTGCCGAGGTCCTGGAGCGCCTTGGCATCCGTCGCGTCTACTTCGTGAAGCACACGCACCCCCGCTTCCGAGAGCACGTCGAGAATTGTGGCACCGTCCGGGTACGTCTGGACAATTGTGTCCTTGCTCTCGTGGGATGTAGCCGTGAGCTGGCTGGCCGCCTCGAGGTACTTGGTCATCGCGAGCGAGTAGGAAAAGTTGCCATCGCCAACAGTGAGCACCGATTTCTCGCTCGAAATGAGCCCGTTAGCAATGTCAAACGGGGCCTCTTCGGCTTCCGGGTCGACCTCATCGTCGTCGTCCTTCTTGGCGGGGTCCTTGAAGCGGGGGCAGAGCTCGGGGCGCTGGTTTGGCACCGTGTCCTTGCCACCGTACACGATAAGCTTATAGCCGCAGGGGCGGCAAAGGTCCAACGCGCACTGCAGGGTGCTGCGCTGCACGTACAGACGGTTGACCACGCGCGATTCCGCCATCGTAAAACCAAGATTGCCCTTTCGATCCAATCAAACAGCGTATCCGGATGGCCCAAGGCCATTGGGTGGGGCGCGACCATCCGGATAACGAGCGGCAGGCTAAAAATAGCCCATTTCTCCGCTGAGGACGGCCGTCGTGAACTTTGGGTCGACGGAAGGCGGACTGCTGAGGCTCAGTCGAGCGACGGTTTGGTGAGTCTCCTCGTTCATTTCAACGCACTTTGTCGAGCGAGCTGAAGTCGCGTATTCCGATTTCAAATATTGCCATTCGGAGGGGTCAACCCGCCGCAACAAGGTTGCCCCATCGAGTCAAGCTCAAGTGCGACGGGTATCATTGGCCACGGCGCACGTTGCGTGTGAGATTTCATCGACAACAATCCGAAGCTGTTTGACCTCGGGTCTCGTCTGTATGCAGATCGAACGCGCAGGAACATGGCACTTGTTTATGAACGGTATGCACCGACAGCGCACTCACAGTGGAATCGTGGTGGCGCGACTCTTCGTGCCACAGCTCTGGTGGAGAATGCTCGGATTTGATGTGTTGAATTCATTGCAGGATGTCTGTGTCAATGTATGGAGTCTGAGACCAGCGTCAGAACTTCCTTTTGATCACATATTCGGATGACCGCCGAGTTGGCTTCATGCGTTGATCCGGAATTGAACTTGTGCAGCTAACCGGTTTCTGGCGCAGATTCGAAAGATTGATTCGGTTATGCTATCCGAATGGTTCGAAATCGCGCGTTATTTTGATTGTCTCTTGACGGCAGGTTCATGCCGGAAAATCGCAATTTCCTCAGCCTCGACAACACGTCATGTATTTCTTACGTGGATATGAATGCCAAGCAAATCCCTGACGTAACAATCTTTTAAACTTCGCAAGAACACAAGTTGTACACGGTTGGGTGACGTCGTGAAGAGGACAAACTGTTTTCGTTTTAGGTCCGGGGAGAATAAGTAAATAAATGACGTAGTCGGTTCATGAATATCGAATGTGCATCGAGTTCCAAAAAGTGAGCGATTTGAGGGATCGCAGCACAATTCTGTGCGCCAGCCGTTAGTAGGGCAGTTGGCTGCTGCCAGATCTTGTCTACTTTGAGTCAATTTTAGCCATCAAACGTGTTGGCAGGGGTGAGAGGTGCTCTTGACAGCAAACAGCGTCACAGCACCAACGATGCAAATTGTCTGCGGCTCGACGCACATGTGCGTTCGACGCACGCCAGGTCTGCAAGAAACCCCAGCAGCAAACTCAAATCCGGATACGGGTGGTTTCGAAACCTGCTATCCGGCGGGCTAAAATATCGAACAACCCGCCGTTGAGATTGGAGGGAGCCGTTGGGCGGCAGCCAATGGGCGCGCAGGGCGGGTCTTTTGGCTCGCGGGGTAGGGGTCCTTGTATACTTTGTTTCAGATAACGTGGGGCAGGTTCTCTCGCCGCGAAAAGGGGGATCTGACTTGGGGTTTGTATACGACCAGTTGGCGGCGACGCGGGGCCCCATATACTTGAGCCAAATGAAAATAAAACGAGAAACCGCTCGAATATTTTAATTGATTTTATCGAATAGTAGTACGAAGCTCGAAGCTCAAGCGTCGCATTCGAGAAGCGAGCCGACGACGGATTGCCGACAAGAGCCGCGAGGACGAGGACCGTGAGCAGCGCGATGGAACAACGAGTCATGGGCGCGCGGCCCTGCGTCCAGCTGGGTGCGCATCTACTGGAGACCTACCGCCTCATCAACCATGTCAGCAGCAATACTTGTCGCTTAAGACTTACGTAACGTGAGTAGGCCTATTACAAGAAGCAGCGCTCCAAGGAGAAGCTGGCAAAAGGCGCCAAGGATGCGTGCAAGCCGCAAGATTTGGCTGCCCAAGGGGACTACTACGTGCCCACCGAAAACGAGCTCCTGCATGACCGATACCGCGTCACGGGTAAAAAAATGGGCAAGGTATGGTTTCAACCGAGGCGTTCGGTCGATCACTCATACCACATCTAGGGCTCTTTTGGTCAAGTTCTCGAGGCGATTGATATTCAAACGTCGAAACCTGTGGCCGTCAAGATTATCAAGAATCGTAAAGCCTTTGAACGCCAAGTGCAATCTGAAATCGATATCCTCGAATACCTCCATCGCAGCGGTGCTGGTCAAGACAACCACATCGGTGCGCAACTATGCTCAATCACACCGGAGAGCTTATGCAAATGTAGTCGAATTACTCGATCGCTTTGTGCACAGGGGTCACCACTGCCTTGTGTTTGAGCTCTTGTCCTTCAACCTCTTTCAGCTTCTTCAAAGCACGAAGTACACTGGAATTGGTCTCAAGCTACTACGTAAATTCATGCGTCAAGTCCTCGAGGTACATACCAATCGGTCAGTCGCATCAACACTCAGATCTAATTGTAGTCCCTTCAGTATCTCGCCGAGTCGTCCATCATTCACTGCGACTTGAAGCCGGAGAACATTGTGCTTGTAAACCGGAGCAAGAGTCAAGTAAAGCTCATCGACTTCGGCAGTTCGTGCCGAGTTGGCAAAGAGGTGTGTTGACGGCACGCCGCTCAACACCAACTTACGACTGTCATAGGTCTTCCAGTATCTCCAAAGTCGATTCTACCGCGCACCGGAAGTGATTCTCGGTCTCAAATACACAGAAGCTATCGATATGTGGAGCCTTGGGTGCATCCTTGTCGAGATGCACTCAGGGTCTCCGCTCTTCGACGGTGCCAACGTGACGGATCAGCTGCACAAAATCGTCGCCGTTCTCGGCATGGTGCCGACGGACATTATCAACCAACTCAGCTTGATGCAACGCAACAAATACTTTGCGCGAACATCAACAGGATACGCCCTCAAGCCAAACGAGTCGGAACCACTGCCACCTCACCGGTCGCTTTATGACATTGCCACATGCGAAGGTCGCCGGTTCGGTGAAAAGGGCCACAGCTTGCCCGAGTACGCCATCTTCATGGACCTCGTCACGAAGATGCTCGAATATGAGTATGCTCTCGATTCACCAGCATACATGTTATTATGTGTGTCTGCGTAGCCCTCGAAAGCGAATATCGCCATCGGAAGCGCTCGCTCACCCATTTTTTCATGAAGATGGCCTATCGCCGCGACCAGTACGTGAAATGCTGTACAAAGATCATGTCATGATGGAGATCACTCGTAGAATGACAAGAAGCGGAGTACGAAAGGCCATTGCAGTGGTGTCCACAGCGGCGCGCACCTTGGCGAGGACGTCGAGTGCGCCCATCGAGCAAAGCAGCGGAAGCTGCTTGTGCCCGACGCATGACGCGTGTAGAGATATGCCTTATTTATCCAACGCTGTTGGCCCCTGTATGATTTGGTCTCATTCTGTTCATGCATGGTAAGGTAAAGAGATAGAGTTGTGGAGAGAACTCTCTATTAACGACAAACTGTCATCAAATCGAAGGTTTAGGCCTCGACGCGGCTCTTGAGGTAGTTCAAGAGGACGTTGAGGGCGTGGGTCTCCTCACCGAAGTCCGTGATGACGGCGCACGACGTCGACACGACCTTGCGGGCCTCACCCTTGTCGTCGATCTTGCAGAGACCGCACCACTCACCGAGCTGCTTGCCCGAGGGGACGATGATGAGGTTCACGCCGTGCTCCTCGCAGAGAGCGCGGACGAGCTTCTGGTACGAGGGCTCGTCGCAGTCCTGGGCGAGGCAGCAGAGGCGGGCACGGCGCGAGTCGAGGGCCTTGGCAGCCTCGTGGAGGCCGCGCTTGAGGCCATCGTGGACGAGGGCCTTCTTGAGCACTTCCTGGAGGGCTTCCATCTCGCCCAACTCCACAACTTGGTTCACTTCCTCGGCCGACATTTTGTACGTTAATAAACCAGCGTCCTCAAAAGTAAATCGCTAATGATCCCGACTTTTGGCCATTCAAAGCCATGCTGGCGCGAACACCAATCGATTCGCATCCGGATACGCGCTCATCCTGCGACGATTATTGGCGCCACGCATCCGGACAGCCGCGTACCGCGGCAGGCACTCCGCTCGGTCCGCATCAAGCGTCGACTGGACAATCGACGGGGTCCGCGCTGTCGGTGTATTCGGTGCCGCTCGCGCTCTCGGCACTGAAGCAAGCCATGGACGCCAAACACGGAGACTGTGGGACAAGTTGCTTTAACGCGTTAAAGTACGCACAGGCGACATTTAAGCCTTGCCGAGGACGAGCGCGAGGATCGCCATGCGTACATACATGCCGTACTCCATCTGGCGGAAGTAGGCGGCGCGAGGGTCAGCATCGACCTCGACCGCGATCTCATTGACGCGCGGCAGCGGATGCATGAGAATCATTGTAGCCTTGGCCTAAAAGATTCAGCTCATGAGCCCTGCGCCACTGTATCCAGCAATGCGGTAAGAAGTGACGCGGACCTTGGTAAGCGTCGTCGGTGTGATGATGAAGCTGTCCTTGACCGCCTCATATTCATCAACCGTGACGAAGCGCTCCTACTTGGATATGAGACGCGTTCGAATCACAGGCATGCCTTCTGGACACGAGTGATGTACAGCACGTCACTAGAAGCGAGGACCGAGTCCAAGTCCGCAGTCTCATGCTGCTTGACACCAGCAGCGTTGAGCTCATCAACAATGTACTTCGGCATCTTGAGCGACTCTGTCTGGTGGTGACCATTCGATGTACAGGCTACACGACGCACCAGGGGAAACGTAGTTGAGCGTGACGTTGAAGTGGGCAAGGAGCTTCGCCAGCGAGTGCACCGTGCGGCCGTTCTTAAGGTCACCGACCATCGTGATCACCTTGCCCGTGAGGTTCATTTCAGCGAGCTTGGCCTCCTTGTAAATAGTGTACAAGTCGAGAAGGGCTTGGGTCGGGTGCTCACCGACGCCATCACCTACCAACGGTTTAGCCTTGTGGAACCATGGACGACCGACCATACCAGCGTTCAACACAGGCTTGCGGCTCGCGGCAGCAGCAGTTGCGGCCGCGCCCTTGACGGGATGGCGCAACACCGTCACATCAGCGTAGCACTCGAGGCAGCGCATAGTGTCGGAAAGCGTCTCACCCTTTTGGCTACTGGAAGAAGACTAGTAGTAGATATTAGTAAGGTGCTACATCACGTAATGGAGCAATTACCTCGTTTACACAAACGACAGAACCGCCCAAGCGCAGCATGGCTGCCTGAAACGAACAGCTCGTGCGCGTGGAAGGCTCAAAGAAGACATTGGCCATGACCTACGTAGTTATATGTCAAATGGCGTCGCAATACACGTGTAAGCACCTTGCCCTTGAGAGTATCGTCGCCGCCCTGACGAGCTACCATGTCCTTCATGTGGTCCGCAACTTGGAAGAGGTATCTACAGCGACATTGAGGCCATTCATCCCCAAATGCAGGGCAACCTCACGTTCTCCGCGTGGAGTTGCTCCGTCGAGAGGACATCCTTGCCGCTCCAAGAGCCAATCGTCGTACCGAGCTTTTCCATTTTCAAAATGATCCAAAATGAGCATCTTCGATCACGTATACGATTTCACCCTTGACTGGCCACACACCCCCTGGAGCATCCCACCCTCTGTCGCGAGGCTTCAAGCTTCCATTCACGATCATGCGACTCAACTCTCCATCACACTCCTTCCTTTGTGACCTCTTAATATGAGCGTCTCGCACGCTCGCTGATCACATGAGGTGTGCGCTGTGACTTTGATGGCAGTAGAGTTGAGTGTTTTTAATCTTTTGGTTAAGGCAAAAGTCGATGCCTTTATAAATTGGTATTCAATGTCGGAGGCTTTTGTGCTAAAAACCCGACTATACTCAGCTCAAGTGTGCGAGACGGGCGCCGATGGATTGTCATATTTTTATCCCCACAGTGTCGGCCATTTCAAAATAAAATGCAATGAGATACAAAAAGTAAGTGGTTTAGAATAAAGTCGAATCTGGATCCGTGCTGTTTTTAATTGCGTGGGTGATTTGCTTCTTCGTCAGTAGCGACCAAGACGAGGAAGACGAAGCAGCCAGCACCATGGACCAGCTCATCCCGATCATCAATAAGCTCCAAGACGTCTTCTCGGCCATCGGGCAGTCGCCCATCAACCTTCCGCAGATCGTCGTAGTCGGCAGTCAGTCGAGTGGCAAGAGTTCCGTGCTCGAGAACATTGTCGGCAAAGATTTCTTGCCTCGCGGTTCGGGCATCGTCACCCGCCGGCCGCTTGTACTACAGCTTTACAACATCCCTGCGGGTGACGACAAAGAAAAGGAAGAGTGGGGCGAATTTAACCACCTCCCGAACCAGAAGATCTACGACTTCGCCAAGCTCCGCGAAGAAATCGAGAAGGAGACTGACCGCATGACGGGCAAGAACAAGGGCATCTCCAACAAACCCATCACGCTGAAGATCTTCTCGCCGTATGTTCTCAACCTTACGCTTGTGGACCTTCCAGGCATCACCAAGGTAATTTTTGCCGGACACAACAACGACGCTGAGCAATCCCCTGCGCGTAGGTGCCTGTGGGCGACCAGCCTGCCAACATTGAGGAGCAGATTCGCGATATGTGCACCGAGTTCATCTCGAACCCGAATTCTATCATCCTTGCTGTGACGGCTGCCAACACGGATCTCGCCAACAGCGACTCCCTGAAAATGGCTCGCGCGATCGACCCGGATGGCGTACGTACAATTGGTGTTCTCACCAAGCTCGACCTTATGGACAACGGCACGGATGCGATGGAGATGCTCCAGGGCCGCGTTATTCCTCTCAAGAAAGGGTACACCGTCGGTGCTTTCGGATGTCTTCCTCATACTCGCCTCGTAGCTACGTCGGCGTCGTGAACCGCAGCCAGGCGGACATCAACAACAACGTGGGAATTCGCGATAGTGTGGCAAAGGAGACACAGTTCTTCAAGAACCACCCGTCGTACCGCGCGATTGCCAGCCGCATGGGCACGCAGTTCCTCAGCAAATCGCTCAACACGATCCTCATGCACCATATCCGCGACTGCCTTCCCGAGATCAAGTCGCGCATCTCGGCAATGTTGTCGGAGCTGGACCTGGAAATGGATGGCATGGGCAACCCCACCGAGAGCATGTCCAAGACGGCACTCGGCGCAACGCTGCTGCAGCTCATCTCACACTTTTCGTCCTCGTTCATCAACTCCCTCGACGGCCGCCACACGCAGGCCAACGACATGGCCGAACTCTACGGCGGCGCACGCATCTCGTACATCTTCAACGAAGTCTTCTCTAAGAGCCTCCAGGCCGTCGACCCTTTCGACCAGCTCAGCGATGCCGACATCCGGACCACCATTCGCAACGCCAACGGCCCGCGGCAGTCGCTCTTCGTGCCCGAGATCTCCTTTGAGCTGCTGGCCAAGCGCCAGATTGCACGCTTGGAAGCCCCGGGCTTGCAGTGCGTCGACTTGGTCTTCGACGAGCTCCAGCGCGTCACGTCGCAGTGCGAGACGGTGGAGCTGACGCGCTTTGCAGACCTGCGTGACCGCGTCGTCGAAGTTGTGAACGGGTTGCTCCGTGGCTGCTTGAGCCCGACGCAAACGATGATCTCGAACTTGATCAAGACGGAGCTCTCGTACATCAACACCAACCACCCGGACTTCATCGGCGGCTCGCGCGCCGTGGCGCAGCTTATGGACAAGCTGCAGCAGGACGGCGCGTCGCCGCCGCCTCAGCCCGAAGGCAAGCGGCTTAGCAATGCCACGCGGCCGCCGCCGCCGGCGCAGGTCGAGGAGAAGGACAACTCGGGGCTGCTGTCGTTCTTCAACGGCAAGAAGAGCGCGGACGCCCGCGCATCGCCCGCCTCCAGCTCGAGCGGCGTCGTTAAGTTGCCCCAGGTACCAACGACAATGCGCCAAGCCGAGGTGCCGACGGACCGCGAACGCATCGAGACGGAGATCATCAAGTCGCTTCTCGCCTCCTACTTCGACATTGTGCGCAAGAACTTCCTCGACCTCGTGCCCAAGATCATCATGTGCTTCATGGTTAACTTTGCCAAGGACCAGGTTCAGAACCAGCTCGTGTCGAGCCTCTACAAGGAAGAGCGGCTCGTGGAACTCCTGCGCGAGTCAGGCGACATCGCCTCGCGCCGCTCCAACTGCTACGAAATGCGTACACTGCTCTCCAAGGCGCTCGAGATCGTCAACGAGGTCCGGGATTTCAACACGTTCAAGTAATCCTATCCTAATACACCTCCCGTCCGCTACTCCCGTGCGTCTTCAACCGACGACGAGCAGGTCGCCGTAGCCGTGCGCGCCCGCTTGGCGCCGGAGGCAGTCGAGCACCGGTGTCACTCGCGGCGCCGCAAGCGGCAGCAGCCGCAGCAGCCCCGCAACCGCGGCCCGGCGCACAGGCCAATCGTCCGTCGTCGCAAGTTTGGCGAGGCGCAGCACGACGCCGGTGCACATGGCGGCAAAGGCAGGGTCTCCGAGCACAGCGCTGGACGCGACAAAGGCGACTGCCAGGCACTTGGCGTACTGCACGGCCGGCGCAGCCGCGTCGTCGCGGCGCCGGTGGTAGTCGAGCACGGCAAGCGGGCTCTCGAATACGTCAGCGCGAAAGGCGCGGTCGCTCCCGGCGCTCGTGGCCCAGAGCGCCTGGAAGAGGTCGCCGTGCCAGTGGCACGGTCGCGTCTCGTACCAATGCTGCAGCACAGCTGTCGTGTGCGTCAGCAGCATCACGTCCACGTCGAAGAGCTTGGCGCGGCGGAAAAGAGCCCGGAGGATGTCCTCGCGGTCCACGGGTGACACGATGTCCGCCGGCAGCTCCAGCAGCAGGGGCAGCAGCTCCGCCCACGAGCTAATCGGCGCCGGCTTGAGACTCGACGCGGTCCGCGACGGCGAGGCTGCGACGTTGCGAGGCAGCAGCCACACGAGCGCCATGAGGCTCTCCTTCACGAGGCACGGAGGGTGACCGGGCTCTGTGGCGAGGTCCCAGATGGTGTCGGTGATCTTGCTGAAGAAGTCGAGGTGGTGCGCCGAGAACTCGACGAGCGCGAGGTCGAAGGCCGCCGCGACGGACTGCACAGCGCGGCACACGCGATGCAGCACGAGGGTGCTGCGCGCGTGTGTCTGCAGCACGAGTTGGAGGCCGTTGGCCGCGATCTCAAACGGGGAGAGGCCGCCACGGACCTTCTCGAAGCACTTGGGCGCGATCTGCCCGCGCGTCATCTCATCGATGGCCGTGAGAAGCACCGATACGGGCGCAAGCGAGGCGACGGTTGCGGACAAGACGAACGTGTGCTTTTGCATGCACACGTCGAGAAGCAGATCCTGCATGCGCGTCGAGATGTGCTGCTCGATGGGCGGCCCGAGCGCCACCTTGGACTCGCGCTTCACGGGTTTGGCCTACGAACAATATCAAAAGGCAGTGTCGGAGCGATGCGCGCACGTCAAAGGTCATGTCGAGAAGGTTCACGGCACTTGTTTGGCGGCGGCCCACGGGCAGTCGCGCGATCTTTCCGCAGAGCTGAAGCAAGTAGCAGGTCGCAACGGGGTCAGTTGTGTTGACGGACACGGTCGCGGGCCCAACGTGCGCCATAAAGGCGTCGACTACCTGCAGCGGCGAGATGTCAAAGAGCGCGAGGCACGCGGCAGCGGCGTGGCGACACGGAAGGAAGGCGCCGGCAACGAGCTGCGGCAGGAGCGGGTCGAGGATCTGCGGCGCCGACGGTACGAGGGCTCGCGCGATCTGGAAGGACGCGTCAAGGACAGCAGCGTGCATTGGGAGATCTTTGTCGCTGCCCTTCTTCTTTTTGGCCGAGAGTTGCAGCATCGTCCAGGCCGGCGACGACGAGATGCCAGAAACGAGACTGTAGCAGCGCTCGGGCTGGCGCAGCGTCGCGCAGAGCACGGAGTACAGCTTAAATGCCGAGACGCGGCGCGGCGCAAAAGCATGGGTGACCTCGGACTTGGCCACAGTGTCGAGTAATGATGAGAGCTGCAACAGGATCGCGGTTGTGTTGTCGCCTCGCGGTGTCGAGCGCGTCTGCGTCGCCAGATCGCGCTCTTGGCCTATGCTTCAATGTAAGTCTTCGGCAATACCACGATGTTCATACGTTGCGTGTACTGCATTTGCTCGGCTATGTGCTGCAGAAGGACGTGCACGAGACGGATGAGCTTTTGGTCCTCTTTCTTGTCCTTGATGTTCACCAGCAGCGTCGAGAGGTCGCGGAGCACCGAGTCGTGGATGTAGGCCGATGTGCCGTCAGCGTCGGCAGACACGGTCACGTAAAAGAACGAGAGCTCGTGCAGAAGGCCAGCTGTGCGTTTGGACGTGTAGTCCTTGGCGGCCACGCACTTGGTGAGGTCGTTCATGACCTGCTGCTCCGAGCGGCACTTGAGCTGGAGGTAGCTGTTCATGGCCCAAAGCGATCTTTGCCCTTGAAACCTTCACAGTCCAACGACACATTTAGTGTAACGCCAATGGCTGCGACTGCCGCAACCAGCTCCACACCGCGGTGACTGGCAACACCGTGCTCATCTCTCCGACCTCTCTTAGCTACATCCTCGAGAATGCATGTGCTGCTTTTAAGATGGCGCGCCCATTGCCAGACAAGGCCAGCGGATCGCCCCAGGAGAGTACACGGGCGGTGCGCCGCCCGCCAGTGCCCGTTGCTGTCGTTGGCTCCCAAAGACCGAAAATACTGTGAGGTAACACTAAAGGCGTGTCTGGCCGTCCGGGAAAAGTTCAGAATCTGATCATTGTCAACATGCAGGCGGGCTTGGACGGCTGCTTCGATGTCCTCGCTAAGGTCGGCGACGGCGCCTTTGGTGAGGTGTATAAAGGCATCGACCGTCGGAGCAACGAGATTTGCGCCATCAAGATCATTGACCTCGAGGCAGCTGAAGACGAGATCGACGATATCCAAAAGGTGCCGGCCGCGCTCCATACCACGACGCCCACAAAGCCGTAGGAGATAGCAGTATTGTCGCAATGCGCATGTCCGCAGCTGACCAAGTACAATGGCTCCTTCATCGTGGGTACCAAGCTCTGGATCATCATGGAATACCTCGCGGGCGGCTCGGTGCTCGACCTCATGTCCCCAGGGTACCATGCCCCATATGATGGCGTCGTGGTGCAATCGTTTTCTGTAGGCCACTTAATGAAGTGTACATCGCGATCATTTTGCACGAGTTGCTCAAGGTACAGGCGCTGCAAACGACCGTGCTCATGTCGGCGCTCAGGGCCTCGTGTATTTACACTCGGAAAAGAAAATCCATCGCGACATCAAGGCCGCCAACATCCTCCTTGCTGGCGATGGCCGCGTCAAACTCGCAGACTTTGGCGTCACAGGCCAGCTCACCGACACAATGACAAAGCGGTAGGCTTCCTTCGCGCGACGCTGCCCACGACATCCGTAGAAACACGGTGGTGGGCACGCCCTTCTGGATGGCCCCCGAAGTCATTCAACAATCCAAGTCCTCGCCAACCTCGACTTTCCCGCGTAGCTCATGCGCCTGTAGCTATGACTCCAAGGCCGATATCTGGTCCGTGGGTATCACGGCCATCGAGATGGCCAAGGGCGAGCCACCCCACTCCTCGTACGTCCCCCTCGAAGACGCGTCGCCCACGAAGCTCGCGATTGCAGGTTGCATCCGATGAAGGTGCTCTTTGTGATCCCCAAGGACCCACCCCCATCGCTTGACGGCGACTTCTCCCCCAAGTTCAAGGACTTCGTGGCCGCGTGCCTCAAGAAGGACGCGGGGACGCGGCCGACGGCCCTCGAGCTGCTCAAGCACCCGTTCATCGCGTCGCGCCAGGCCAAAGACGTTTCCTGCCTCACCGAACTCATCGAGGCACGTGGCAACCGCACCGCCGAGTTGGACACTCACACTACACGTAGC
>JNBR01001790.1:0-27161 GCA_002081595.1 Achlya hypogyna | reverse complement strand
ATCCAGGGCCAGACGCCCGCGGACGAGTCGAGCCGCAGCCTCTCAAGCGTCTCGAGCTCCGTGGCGAAAGAGGCGCTCGACTTCGACGGCGGCTGGGATTTCGGCGCCACCGTGCGCCTCGGCAAGGACGTAGTATCGCCCAAGGCCAGCACGACCTCAGACGCGTACCCTCCTGTACCTTTTGACTCCCTCACCCACGGTGCCGGCCGTAGGCTCTTTGCTCAGGCAGCGCCTCGGATGGACGACCTCGGGGAAGTGCTCTTCGAAGACGTTCTCAAACCCGCAGTGTTCGAGGTACGCCCACCGGTCGGCACACTGCCTCAGTGGCTCTAGTCGGTCGAGGAAGCGAGCGACGAAGAGACCCAGGACATGCTACTGGAACTGCTGCACTCGCTCGAGTCGCTAAGCGTGGATCAACCAGAGCTCATGGGCAGCGTTCTGCGCAGAATATCCCGGCGCCTGCAGGCCCATACCGACCCGCGCGTCCGCGCCTGCCACTGCTAGATAAAGAAAACGCGTTGACGTCTATTTCCACGTGCCACGCTTGGGCGGCGTCGCGGCGCTGCTGCTTCGCCGCGGGGGGGCGTTGGAGGACGTGGAGCTCACGCTCGTGAGGCTTGTGCGGCTGGCGCTCGATGCGGAGCTCGTGCTCGCTCGGCGCTGAATGCCGGGCTCGTCGCGCCGCGCCATCTTGGTCGATCGGCTCCTACGTGTGCATGAGTCGCGGCGGCACCGGGTGGGCATACGTGGTCAGCGGCGTGCGAGCCGAAGTGCTCGTCGTCAGCGACGAGCGCGTGGGCGTCGACGGCACCGACGGACGCTTGCGCTTGGCTGCCTCATCCTGCGGCAACGTCACTCGGCGGTTGGCGGCAGCCTTCTTGGCGGCCTGGATGGCGCGCATGGCAAGCGACGCGATGGTGCCCCGGCCGTCCGAGTCGGTCTCCGTGCCTGACGAACAGGTGGTCGAGGACGTCCGACTGCCGAGGGTCATACGTTTAAAGGGCTCCAGGGGGCTGTTGCCGGCGCTGCGGGCCTTGGGCGGTGGTGTGCTCTTCTCCATCGAGAGGCGCGGCATGAGCTTAGCCGTCGTGCGCCGCCGAGCCTCGTTGAGGTTCTGCCGCAGCTTGGCGATCTCCTGCTCGCGCGCCTGCAGCTGCTTGGCCAGCGACTCCTGGTGCGCCATCGTGACCGTCGATTTGGACTGCCACTGGCGCCTTTGCCGCTGCTCCATGTCAGCGTGGCTGCCTTCTTGCTGCCGCGCCTCGCGCTCCTGCTTCCACTTCTCGGCCATCGTGGCGTTGGACGTCTTGAGCGTCGCCATGGCGCCTTTGAGATCTTCCAGAGCCTTGGTCCGCGACTCGACGAGCGCCGTGATCTTGTCGAGCTGGTGCTTGTGCTCACGTTTCTAGCGCCGAGTGAGACGCCGCCGCCAGCGATCGACGTACCATCGTAGCGATGCTCTGGTTGCCCTGCATGATCTTGGTGTTGGCGACTGAAAGCTGCTGCTTAAGGCTCTTGATCTCTGTGAACGCCTGCTTGCCGGAGATGAGGCTCTTGGAGTTCTTGGGCTTGAGCCCCTGGATGTCCACGCGGCGGACGCGCTCGGCGAACTGCATGGAGCGGTACGTCTCACTGGCGGTCGAAAAGCCCGGTGCCACGTTGAGAATCATGACCGTCTTGCTCTGGCCGCCGCCGAGCACGTCTTGCAGCGCGTACGTGAGCTTCGAGTTGCGGTACGGGATGTGCGGGCTCTTGCGGTCCAGCGCCTCCATCACGTCGCCAAGCGCACTGAGCGACTTGTTGATGGCCGCCGTCTCCTTGAGTGCATCGCCGTCGACGCCGCTCACTTTGACGCGCTCCGAGCCTGCGAGGTCCACGAGGTACAGCGTACCGCGCAGCCCCGTCGTGCTCTTGACGTTGATGACCACCACGCAGTGCGACCGACTCGATCGGTCGTGCACGTTGGTGCGCGACGTCGCGCGGTGCTTCTGCGCCTGCGCCAGCAGTCCCAGCGCGTGCGTCGGCGAGTACGCCGCCTCCATCGTGAGCTGCGGCAGGCAAACCTCGCCCGTGTCGCCGTCCGTGTGGATCTGCAGCGGCGGGTTGTCTGGCTCCAGCAGGTCGCGGATGTTCTCGTTGTAGATCTCGAACACGCCGAGGTTCACCATGTACATAGTCTCGTGATTGGACGGCGGCGCCGCAAAGGTGCCCGCGCCCGCCGCGTCCGCGACCACGACGCCGCGCAGCGACAGCGAGTCGTACAGATGCGCGAGAAGCCGCTGGTTGAGGCCCGGTTGGTCCGGCGACCCCTCCATCGTGTACGTCTTGCCTGAGCCCGTCTAGCGCCGCTGAGCCCTCGTCGGCGGCAAGAGCGTACCTGGCCGTAGGCGAAGATGCACGCCTTGAAGCCGTCCACGACGGCCTGCGCCACGGGCTCCACCTCGCGAAAGACGTCGAGCTGCGAGTCGTGCTGCCCAAGCACACGGTCGAAGGTGAACATCTTCCACGGCGCCGCGGCCGTCGCCGAGTGATCGTCGAAGACCGACTCGGTCTTGAGCTCGAGCGCGGCCACATCCGTGATGCTGAGCACGTCGACGGCCAGCGGCACCGTGTGGCTTACGCGCGGGTCGCGCGCCAGCAGCGGCCGCACGCGGCAAAACACTTGAATGTTGCCAGTAAGGTTTTGCAGCCGCGAGAGAAGTGCGGCATTGCGGCGGCGTTCGAGCACGTACTTTTGCGCGATCTCGCCCTCGACTAGGGAGAAGTATGAGCACATCACGGAGGGCGATGGAGTACTCTGCTGCGAAGGCGTGGCCATGGCGTTGGCGTGGCGGGACTTCTCGAGGTCCTGCTGGACGCCCTCGTACTTCTCCATAAGCTCTTCGAACTGGGTTTGGAGGCTCTCGAACGACGTCTTGCTCGACTCGAGCTCCTGCACCAGCATCGCCTGGCGCTGCCGCTCTGTCTCGAGCTTGGCATGCAGCTGGTCGTTGAGCTCCTTGATGCGGTCGCACTCGGCCTGCAGTGTTTGCATCGAGGCCTCGAGCGCCACATAGTTGGCGTGGTCGTCCTGGAACGACTGCAGCGTTTGCAGCTGCGTCTGCGCCGCCGCGAACTCTTCCTTGGTCGAAACCAAGGTGGCTTCCATCGTCGCGAGTTCGCCTTGCAGCCGCTCCACCTACTATCCGTGAGACATGTGTCGGGCCGGAGAGGCCGACCTCGCTCTCGGTCTGCTTGATCATGAGCGCCTTCTCGATGAGCTCGTCGGACATCTCGCTGATCTCCGTTTCCATCGCTTGGATGTGCGCTTCGTTGTCGCGGAGCTCCACGAGCTCTTCCTCGAGCTCCATGCGGCGGTCTTCTTCCTCTTGAAGCCGCCGTGCGAGCTCCTCCATCTCTTCTTCGAGGATGACGATCTGCCGCTCGGATTCCTCCGCGTCGCGGTCGGCCGACGAAATGTGGCGCAGCGGGGTGTCCGAGTCGGGGGAAAGGAGCATGTCTTGGTCGTCTTCTTCGTCTGCGAGGCCGTCCTCTGGCTCCTCGAGGTCCTCGTCGTCCTCCTGGTTGCCGTGGTTGTAGCCTTCGTCGTCATGCTCGTCGAGGTCTTCAAGGCTATCGTTCTCAAACGAAGATGATGGCGATGTCGGTAGCAATGGCGATGCTATAGCCGGGTTCTCGCCCGCCTTCTGGTGCAGCTGGAGCGCAAAGAGCTCCGACTTGAGGTCGAGGATCTCAGTCCGGAACCGCTCGGTTGTGAGCTCATGCTCCTTCTCGATCTCGTCGTAGTCGTTCTGAAGGAACACCTTATCTTCGAGCGCCCGGTCAAGCTGGTGTCTCAAATCATTCGTAGAGGCCTCAAGGATGCGGACTTGGGTCGTCAAGCGATCCATGTCGGTCTCCCAAGTCATCTTTTCGGCCGCAAGCGTCGTTGCCTGCTCCTTGTACTTATCAAGCTCGGTCTGGACGTTGGCCGCGTCTTGAATGCTTACAACTAGTTTCTCCTTGGTGTCCGCAAGCTCGGTCTCAAGGCGCTCCGCCGTGAAACGCCACTTGGTGGCAGCCTCCTCCGCATCGTCGAGCGCCTTCTCCAGCTCCGCCTCGATCTGCGAACTTGCTTGCACGAGCTGGTCGTAGTCGTCCGTCTTGAGAAAGAGGTCGTCCTTGGCGCTCTCGAGTTCCCGGCGCAGGGCCGCGATCTCTTCGTCCATCGTCGCCTTGGGTTCCACGCTGAACACTGGCGTGGCGAGGCAACTCCATTGCGAGCCAGCTGCGCGCCCTCATTCCAGGCGGAAGCGCGCCGAATTTCGCTCCAAAGTCCGAATTTTCACCCACAAAAAAGTCCGATTTCGGCCAAAGAACAATCGCATAGATACGAGGGGGCATGCGCAGGCGCCTAGTTTCGCTGACCTCACAGCCCACGCGCGTGAGTGCTCGCTGACGCAACGGAATTGGATGGCCCACGGCCACATGCCAACTGCAACTTGAAGAAGGACGGAACAGGCTCGGCAGCTACTCCATGACCCGCGTGATAGGGGTCGAGGATGGGCACGCCGCCACGGAACGTTGAAGGCGGCCGACAGAAGCGGCCACCGACGACACCGCGCCCCTACGCGCCCGTTCCGCGACGGCACTCGCGATGCCGAGCGCTGGACGTTCCTCGCAACCGACCCATTACGCCGAGTGACCAACGCCTCGCGGTGCGGGCCGGCGCGGTACTCAACTTGATCTGCCCCCGATGGACCTACATTCTCGATCGGAGCTTGATGCTGATCGAGCCAGGCAACGCGAGATGCCAGAAATCAAGCATGTGTCCATTGCGTGAGTTGCAGGGGCCTACACTACGTGTGTCGTATGCTGCCAGAGGCAGGGCTTCGGCGCGGGAGGCCACTTCGAACGAGAGGCGCTCCTTGCCGCCCGCGCTCAAAGATACCCAAGTACCTATTGCGGGAAAAAAAGCGTTGCTGCCGTCGTGTCTGTGCTTGGGTTTGTGCTACGAGCCGCTCCCCCTGGCCCCAAGTAGCGCACCGCCGGTCGTCTGTCGCTGGAGCTCCGGGGGCGGCAACCCTGACCTGCGCCTCAAGAAGCCCTCGTCGAGAAAGGTTGCGCTGCATCCAAGAGCCAGCCCTCGCTTGGCTTTTCTGAGGTCGAGCGGCGTGTCGCATACAGTCTCCGGCCCCAATGTGTGAGGACCGCTCGTCCACATCGAAGGCGTCGACGTCAGCTTCTTCGGACGACGACGCCATGGTTCCAAGTGCTCATCTGCCATCATGCATCGCTGGTCTCTGTGAGCGGTTCCTGCCATGAGATCGATAGTGGTAGAATCGGCAAGGTATTCCCTGTAAACGTGTTGAACGCGGTCTGCTTCAACGAAGGATCCCAGTCAAAGCTGCCATGCGTGGGCCCTGATAGCCACCTGCTAATGGCGCCATTGCCAAGCTTCGTTGACGACCACGGTCCACTCTGGAAGCTTCCAGTGGCGCAAACCTGTGGTCGTCCACGAGCCCAGTTCTCAGTCGGATCTTTTGCGATTTTGCACTTTCCAGCTCTTCCTTCGAACTTCGAGAATCCCACTCGAAGACGAGTCATTCAACTTCGAATTTGGTCAGCCAACTTCAACGTCGGTCGGATCACGGGGCTTCCCATGGAACGTGGTCTTGGAAGCCATGAGCCACCCGGCATGGCTGCTTGGCTGACTCAATGCCCTTGGTCCAATGCAGACTGTATTACCCAGGAGCGGTGACCAGGCTGCTAGATCTTTGATGAAAGCCCAACTACGGGGGCATCGCCGAGAGCACCAAGGCGGTGAACTCTGAATTTGCTTCAGGCATTGCCGCGCAAGCTTTGCTACAGAATGGGGCGATAGTACACTCTCGCCCAGAAGGAGGGACAGTGGTAGACGTGGGGGTTTCGTTGAAACGCTACTAGATGCCGCTGTCGGTGCTGCGGTCCAAGCGGACAAAGCGGCGCGACGACGGCGCGCTGCCCGTACTCAAGCGCGAGACGATCATGGGTATGCTACAAGAGCTCCAGCAGCGTGGCAGCCCCCGCGGCTACCAGTCGTTCGGCAACCTCATGTACGTAGCTCTCGGTTCCAGAGCATTTTAGCGATGGCGCCAGGCACCTCGAAGAGCAGGAAAAAGCCCAGGTGCTTTGTCGTCGGGCTCGTGCGCTTCTAACGCCCGTCGACAGACAATCTCCAACTTCCTCTCGGTGCGATACCACGACATTTACGGCGTACGACTCGAAAGCGACTCCGGAGACGACGACAGGAAGAAGCCAGTGGATAAGCCACGGCTCACGCGGTCGCAATCCAAGCTTGAACTGGCGCCGGTCGCGCGTCGGCCGTCCCTGTCAGGACTTCCAATGCCACAGATACCGGTGAAGTCGGAAGTGGAGCCGCTCCCTAAAGAAGCGACGCCTCCCGCCGTTCCAGAGCGTAAGTTTCCACCCTTGTACCACAAGATGAAGGCCATTTGGACTACGTCGCTGATGTCGAAGCCGTCGGAGGAGGAATGGGTCGGTCTTCCGGTCTCTGAGCACACGGTTCGCAGTGTCTTTGGCATCGACGTTTACGAGGCCAGGGTACTGCTGCCGCCCATCTGGTGCCTCACAGTGGCTTGCAGGGAATCGCAAAGGCCTTCCCCGTTGACACCGTCGAGTCCCTCTACCAGCTGTACACCAAGGAGCGGTGCGTTCGCTCAGGCTCGCTGGCGCTGAGATGCAGCAGGATCCACGGGCGCGAAGGCCACATGCGCGAGCTCATGCAGAAAGCTGTCTTCTCACCGACGACTTGCAACCGCATCATGGCGCTGCTCAAGCAAATCGACGCCTTCAGCATATTCCTCGACACTGGCAACGACGGCCCGGAAACCCCACTGCCGCCGAGCGACCCGCCGCTGGCGCCGACTGCCGAGCCTTCTGCCACAACAGCCACGGAGGCGGCACCAGCGGCAACTCCGGCACCCGCGGTCAAGCCCGTCGAAACGGACGGCAGCAAAAGACACATGAGCCTCGCGACGTCGGCGCTCATTTTCCTCCCGCCCATGTCGTCGGAAGCGCGCAACCGCACTGAGATGGTGGATGTGTACCTGAGCGAGTGCGCGCGGCTGCACGTGTTTCCGTCCAAAAAAGTGCTGGCGCTGCTCGATACGCCGACCGTAGAGCTGGGCCATTTCCACATCGGCAAGCTCGGCACCATCGCGCTGCTCACAGCGCTGCACGCAAACGCGGAGCTGCAGACCCTCGACGTGTCGCACAACTTCATCCTCGCGGCCGGTGGTGCGCACCTCTGCGCACTGCTTGAGGCGCGCAACTGCCCGCGACTGGCACACCTCGCACTTGCCAAGAACCGTATTGGCACCGCGGCGGCCGCGCGCCTGTTGCATGCGCTCTCGCACAGTCAGTGCCCGATGGAAAGTCTCGACCTCAGTGGCAACGAAATCCACGACCGCCACCTCGACGCGCCGCTTGCCGCATTCCTTGCCACGACGCCGACACTCACACGCCTCAACCTGAGCGACAACCAGCTACGGGACCCGAGCGCAAGGGCCATTGCGACCGCGCTGAGCCACGGTTCGCCGCTCACGGTGCGTCACCCGCGCTTTATCTACTGACCCGCGTCAGGCGCTGAGTCTGGCGTGGAATGCCATGACGCCGCTGGGGGCGACCGCGCTCGTGCAGGCGCTGGCCGCCAACAAGACGCTTGAGACGTTTGATCTGAGCTGGAATCGCCTCGGCCACGTTACGGGCTGCGTGGCGGCGGTAGTCTTGCTGCGCAACAAGACGCTGCGGGCGGTAGACCTCTCGAGCGGCCAGCTCTCGGCGCTGGCGATGTTCCTGATCGCCGACGCGCTGCACTACAACGTCGGTCTCGACTCGCTCCAGCTTGACCAGAACGCCGTGGACGACGACGGCATGCGCGTGCTGCTGCGGGCGACTCAGCGCCGGGCCAAACCGCTCGCGCTCGGCCTCAACAACATGGTGTACGAGGCCGCGGCGGGCCAGCCGCCCTTCAACCCCCTCGATCCCGCGGGGTACGTTGCCCATGCTGGCCCGCGTCACGGCTCTCATAGGTGCTACGTACTTGCGCTGCCCAAGCCCGAGCACAAGGCCGTCTTTGAGCTTCTGCGCATGCGGGCAGCAACGGGCGTTGGCAGCTTCCACAACGTCCAGATCAACGGTGCGCCCACGGAGAACCTGCGCCGCGTTGAGCGCATCGTCGCCACGGTGTCGACGGCCGTCGCTCTGCAGTTTGACTTTGTGCTGCGCCCCAAGCCAGCGCGGTCGGAGACGGTGCATTTCCGCCTCGACCTCGCCAACGAGCGCGACCGCGCAACGGCGCGCACAATGCTGCAGCGCGCGAGTGCCGAACACGGTTGGGCGACACCGTTCACGGAGCCCTCAGCGAGCCGTAGGCCATTGCTGGCGCAGCGCGACGCTCGACGGCGCGCCGGTCCAGGTGGGCTCGGCTGGCACCCAGTGGCTCGATGCCCAGCCCCAAGGGATCCTCGAACTCGCCTACGGCAGCTCCCGTACCTTCTGTGAAAAGCACTATAAGTACGCGGCGCAGCTGGCGGACTTCCACAGGACGCCGGTAGGCTCGACTTGGCCAACTCGACGGACCGCGCCGTGGCGTACAAGCTCCTTGAGCGGGTCGAGCGGAGCCGCCAGGTGCACGAGGACCGCGGTGATGCGTGGCGTAGCCTCGTGCTGGACGGCACGCCGATCGAGCTCAGCGACTGGGAGAAGCCGCTCACGACCCGCGGCAAGTGGAAGTGGCGGGTGCCGACGGCCGGTGTGCTCGAATTCGACTTTTACACACCGCAGCCGCACCACGTGCTGGCCAAGCACTACCGCCTCGACCTCGCCAGTCCTGCAGATCGCCACACGGTACGGCTCGTGGGTCTGCGGTTCGCGGACAGTGAGCGGTAGGCGCACGAACTGCGCGTCCGCAGCTACGAGGCCGTCGGCGAGTGCTGGTGGAACGAAGAGATCGACGGGTACCCGTTCCACCTACCAGAGTCGCCGACCGCCGACTTCGACTTTCCGCGGAAAGGCATTCTCGAGCTCGATTTCTTGGTGCTCCGCCCGGCGCACTACATCACGAGCATGAGCATGGACGACGTTGCCTTCGATCTCTCCAACTTCGATGCGTTCTTCAAGGCGGAGCTTCTCCGGCGGTTGGCGATTGTCGAGCCCCATGACTACTTCTGGACGAACATCTCAATCAACAGCAAGATCTTCGTACGTACGACAGCGATGTTGCCGGCCCAGGTACTCGTCGACTTGCTATTCTCCTCAACTCGGACCAGGGCAAACTCGCTTTCACGGCCGTTTTGTTCCGTGGCCTCGCCGAGCCAGCGTCAGCCGACGCCTTTGAGCTCTTTTGCGCGGTACTCGTCGCTCGTCCCCACAGGTGCGAGCTTGGGCATAGCAAGTGCGACAGGCAAGGGGCGACCCCGATCTACAGAGACGTCTCGTGGCCATGGCATGCGGGTAGAGCTGGCTGTTCTCCTCTGGGCATGGCGAGAAACAACCGTCGATGAGTAGGCCGCCTAACGACGAAGACCCGCGGCCAGGCCACGAGGACGAAACAAACGACAGTCGGCGGCTGTACTTTACCAGGTGCGCCCACCGCGATGGCCACCAGTGACCACTGCCCCAGCTCTATGGTCCAGACTCTGCTGGCGCAGGTCGAAGCCAAGCAGCACCAGGCGCAGATATTTGATGTGAGTGGCGCTGCCCTGCCGACCTCACCCACACACAGATGGTGCTCGCCAACATCCTCGACAAGCCGCTGGTCATAGACCTCGCGATCCAGCTCGAAAGCAACGCGCTCGCGGCGTTGGTGGGCGTGGGGCCGTTTGCCGCCTTCCAGGGAGAGTGCGTCAAGGCCTTCCTGCACGCTCGTTTCAACCCGGGCGGTGTCGTGTAATCCCAAGAGTCTTTACTAACTCATGCGCGTTAAGAGCTGCAGCTTGACCAGGTCGTGGCCCGCAGCCTTGGCGACGTCTGCGGGGAGCCGGCCACTGGCGTCTGTGAGCGTCTGCACGGCGCCGTTCTGCAGCAGGTATTCACAGCAGAGCAAATGGCCGCCCTTGGCGCACAGGTGGAGCGCCGTATTGTTGGTCGTAGGTGCCACATCGTTGATGTCAACGCCATGCGCGAGGCAGTACATAACCCCAGCAACGTCGCCCACGGCGGCGGCCGCAAGCAGCCGCTCGCTTGGGATTGGCGCGTCCACGTGCTCTGAGAAGCCACGAAACTCGTACTTGGCCTTGATCCACTTCTCCTTCTCGAGGCGCGCCGACTGGGCTGTGGGCTTGACCCAGCCGGGCGCGAGCGCCGCCTCCCTACGTCTGTCAGCGGCGGCCAAGCCGACGAAGGTACCACACAGCGTTGACGGCGGCGTTGCCGAGGTGCGCGTCGAGGAGTTGCAAAAGCGTCATGTCCCACGAGTCGAGCACGAGTGAGCGCACTTTGGAGACGTGGACGCCGAGGCTGCGGTGGATGCCGGAGCACTCGATGCAGAGGAAGGCGCCGAGGTTGATTGAGACCCACTCGCTTGGGCTCGCGCCACAGTCGGCGCATGTGGCGTTGGCCTCCATGAGAGCGCGCAGCAGCGGCGGCTGCGCCGGGTCCACTTGGGTGCGGTGCGACTGCAGGCCGAGCATGCTCTCGGTGCTTTCTTGCGCAGCGTCGATCCACGACTGCATGTCGGCGTCGCTGGTGGCCTGCAGAATTGTTTTGGTCTGGTTGTTGTCGAGCACCTCAAAGCTGTACGGGAGGCCTTTGGCGCACGGCCGCACCTTGGAGACCATAAGGTCGGACACGAGCGTAAGCTCCAGGTCCTTGGGGCTCTTGATCGAGTAGAGTTTGCCGAGGTGGATCTGGAACCACACGCGCTTCCAGCTCTTGGTGGGAAACATGCCGCTTCGGACGATGAGGAAGCCCTGCTTCTCGGCCTTGGTGCCGCGGCGCCCAGCCACCGTGTCCATCGACAGCACCTCCACGGGAAGCGGGTTGGCCACCGTAAGGCGTGCCGCCAGCCGCGCGCGCTGCGCCGTCCACATGGTATCGTCGGCAGCAAACTGCTCCCGGGCGTCTTGAAGCAGGGCCTGCCGCGCGCGCAACGCCGGCTCGATGCTTTTGACGAGCTCGTGGCACGCGTGGAAGTGGCCCAGGTACGAGTATAGCGTCGAGTTGAACGCCTCGACGAGCACGAACTTCTTTCGCGCGTCGAGCGTGTTGAAGTGCCGGACGCAGTCGAAGCGCGCGAGCTCGAACTTGGAGCGCGCCGCGAGCAGCTCCGCGTCACCCGTGTCGTCGAGCCCGAGGTCGGCGGCCGACGTGATGGAGAAGGACCCGCCCCGCGACGGACGTGCGGCTTTGGAGGACGAGAGGGACTTGCCTAGCAGCGTCTCGTAGTCGTCACTGCAGCGCGCGACGTCACGCCGAAGGTCGGCGGCCTGCTTGAGCTCTGCTTCGCAAAAACTCTCGACGGGCGCGTACAAGAGGGCGTCGACGCTCAGGAGAAAGCTGTGGCGCGAGCTCTGGATCTGGGCGAGCGTGTCGTGGAAGTCGTTTAGTATGGTCGAGAGGTCCCCGAGCTCTGTGTAGCTCGATGAGAAGAGCATGCGGCTGTACTTTGCCGAGTATATGGCTGCAAGGTTCGTTTCCGCTTCGCCCCACGCGCCGCCGGCAGTAACGAAGTCCTTGGCGCGCCCAAGGAGCTCCTTCATAAAGCCGCGGAGGCCGCTCATCGACTCATCGAGTCCTTCCAAATTCTTGCGGAACATAGGCGAGTCAGCGACGTAGTCGAGCACGATATGCCGCCCTACTGTGGACGACACGGCCACATCCGTTGTGGGAGCATCTTCCACTTCCGGTGCGGCCGCAGCATTCGCGGTGTCGCGCACGGATTGTCGGGTCTCGAGCACGTCTAGGTTGCCGTATTTGCGGCGGTACCTGAGAAGCTGGCTCTGCAGGGACGCGACCTCCTCCTCAAGCTGCGCCACGCGGGGGCAGCAAGCCGCATGCTGCGCCTCCATGCCAACTCAAAATAACGATCACCGCGGGCTCCCATTGGCCAAAAACCTGATGTCCCGATCGCACACCAGCGCCACTTCGTCGGCTGCCTGGACGAGCATTTGGCCGCAGCGGTCAGTCCGCCGCCAGCCAACTCGTCCTTCATGGGCGCCGCAGCCAGTAGGGTCGTACGCTGGAGCAAAGAGTCCTCTTTGCCGATGCATCGTTGCCGTAGGTCTGCCTACTTTCCCCACCCAACACCACCTTTGAACGGCAACGCCACAAATGGAAGGAATCCAAGGAGCCCACGAAGAAAGACAATAGGCTTGACACGAGACAATGCACTCGACGGGAAGGGGTGCTTAGGCAGAGCCCTTGCGCGTGTACGTGTACGTGCCCGAGTGGAACTCGTACCCGAACTTCTTGATGAGCTCGTCCGACTCCTTCGGGCCACGGGAACCAAAGGCGTACGGCAGCGGCGCGATCTTTTTCTCCTCGATCTCGTTAAGCAGCGGTGTGAAGATCTTCCATGCAGCTTTCAACTCGTCATCGCGCACGAAGGTCGCCTGCTTGCCGCGGAGGACGTCAAGCACGAGGCGCGTGTACGCGTCCGGCAGGTAGGTGTCTGCATAGCGCTCGTGGTACGTCAAATCGAGCTCAGACGCGAGTGCCTTCGTCGAAAGACCCGGCGACTTGACGTTAGTCTTCATGTACACGGCCTCCTGCGGCTGTAGACGGAGGACGAGCTCGTTGCGTGGGATGTCCACGCCGGGGAACATGTGCGTCGCACCAGGGGCGGGCTTGAACTGGATACGCACCTCGACCTTGCGCTCGTTGAGCGCCTTGCCAGCCTTCATGATGAAGGGTACGCCGTCCCAGCGGGCGTTCTTAATGTTCATCACCACGGTCGCAAACGTGGGCGTGACGGAGCCGGCAGGCACAGTCGGATCGTCGAGATACCCGACCTCCTTGTCGTTACCGACGTACTGGCCCGTCACCGTGTTGGCAAGCGAGAGCGGGTCGATGCACTCGAGTACCTTGACCTTTTCGTCGCGGACGAAGTTCGAGTAGTTGGCCCCAGCCGCCCGGACGGGCGGCTCCATGGCCACGAGCGAAAGAACTTGAAGAAGATGGTTCTGCATCACGTCGCGAATGATACCGTACGCATCGAAATACCCACCGCGGCCCTGGGTACCAATGTCTTCCTTGAACGTGATCATGACACTCGAGATGTAGTTGCGGTTCCACAGGGGTTCGAACGTGTTGTTGGCGAAGCGTAGCAGCATCAAGTTCTGAACCATTTCCTTGCCGAGATAGTGGTCGATGCGGTAGATTTCGTCCTCCGAGAAGAGCGCGCCCATGTCTCGCGACAGCTCGCTGAAGGACGCAAGGTCGTGGCCGAACGGCTTCTCGACGATGAGTCGGTTCCAGCCTTCCGTCGTAAGTGCCGAGGCCTTAATCGACGTGCCAATGGGCACAAATACGTTCGGTGGAATGGCAAAATAGAAGAGGCGGTTCTTAATCGCAAACCCCGTCGCCGCCTCCAGCAGCGCCATTTCTTTGCTCACAGCGCCGACGTCAGACGCAGAATCGTACGCGCCGGCGCGGTAGACGCACATTTTGAGAAAGGCTTGCTTCTTGGCTTCATCCTTGGCCTTCAGGTAACCACCGATAAAAGCGCGAAACTCGTCGTCCGACTTTTTGGACCGAGCATACCCGACAATGATAGTGTGGGGCGGGAGGAAATCATGCTCAAAAAGGTCATAAAGCGACGGATACGTCTACATCGCTTCCATTAGTTTCGCCGTCGAAGCCTGAAAGGCTTACCTTCTTCTTGGCGAGGTCGCCGGATGCACCGATAACGAAGATACAGAGCGACTGGTGCTTGTAGGTGCAGCTCGTGGCGTTGTCGTCGCTCATGGTGTTACTTGGATAGATAGACAAAGAAGAAATGATCCTACATCGAGGAAGGTTTCATGAGCGTCGTGGCTTCTGGGAAGCATGGCCACGCACGTACCTCGGGCTATCGCGAAGGCTCCTGTCTTCCTTCAAGATCACAAAATGATTCCGTCGCAAAATTGTGGCAATTCGAATTTAATGGAAAAACTGGCACGAGGCATAGAATTCTCAAGTTCATCCAAGCCAAGAAGGCAAAATAATACATGGATCGGGGCGCCTCGCGAAGATTCTTCCTGCAAATGCTCATCGCAGGTCCACTCTTACGCTTAGATATCCGCCAATCGTTTCGGGGAATTTTTGTAGACTGCATTTGATTGGCTAAAACAGAAAAATCCATTGCAGTCACAGGGGATTGGCCATTTCGTGGCCCCATGTGAAAAACGTGTGAAACGATGTCAGACGCCGCAAACCGCAGAAGCTTCTTCCACAAGGTGCAAAGCTGCTTTTTGTGCGAGAAGCCCAATACTACAAAGCAGCTAACCGTTCTATGAGGTTTATCTTCCATTGCGAATGTTCAAGGTGCTCTACCTTGAGTGCATTGGCAAGACTAATTTTCATAAAGAGTTTTGTGTTGTGATGGGGTTGTTGTTTCCCTTGGTGTTGGGTCATTTCGTTGAAGCCGTCAGTGGCTTGTTATGCACTATTGTTTGGCTCTAATCGCGCCAGCATGCCGACGACGAATCTATCGCTGCTGCTGGCCCAGTGAACGTGACCCCTCCACGCATGCAGTGTTGTTAGTACCAACGTATACGCTGTGAAATATTGGTGGCGAGCTGTGATAAACGATACAGGGCAACATTGCTCCTATTGGCCAAAGGCTGCGTGGCAATCTGCGGTTGTCGACGACTTGGCTCACTTCACACCCGGTGGATCTTCACTATTTCCCACTCCACGGTGAAAAAGGAACTTTAAAATACAGAGTCAGAAAATTTCACGAATATTCCACAGGTGAGAATCACTTGTGTATTTCACGCAATCGTCTTTCAAGGCTCATGGCACGCGGTGGCAAAGGCGGTGGCGGCGGTGGCGCCAGCAACGCCAAGGAGCTCAAGATGTTCATGCAGCACCGCATGTGGCGGGATCACTGGTTGGCTTTGAGCGCTGTCGGCTCAATTATTGTAGCCCTTTTCGCGGGCTTCTTCATCCAGTTCAGCTACTCGGAGACTCGCATGCACCTGATCCATTTGGACGATGCAGCGCTTGTGCGACGTGTTTTTAAGTCGGGGGAGCCGTGGGTCGTGCTCTGTGCCAATGCCGACAGTGTGATACCCGAAGTCTTTGACAAGGCCTCCGAGCGCCTTCTCGGCAAGGTTCAAATCGGTGTCCTCGACTGCAACGACCGTCTGCCCTCAGGCAAAAGCGTCTACGACAAGTTTAGCATCCGCCGGGACATCACACCGACGGTGTTCACAGTTGCAAACGGCGAAAAGCCAAAGCAGGTACATTGTCGCCTACTTGCGTCTTCTGCAAGAGCTCATTTGTGCTCTAGCTTTTCCTCAACTACCTGCAAAAGTCCAAGGCGCTTGCTGCGCAAGCACTGGTGCAGACGGCCAAAGAGTTGCACGAGGTCCAGACCACGGGACAGCTCCAAGACAAGTGTCTCTCAAAGGCCAACCCATGTATGCTAGTCTTTCGCGGCCCGAAGAAGTTCGAGCCGTTCCAGAAGAAATGGCTTCGGGAGCTGATGCACTCGCACCGCCACGTCAAGTTCGTCTGGGCCGATGCTTCCATTCTCAAGCTTTCGGTCGAATCTCTCCTTCCCAAAGCATCCGCCTTCGACGCCCGCGTCCTGCTTTTCCAGAAGCGCAAGGGCGACAACGGGGCACTCGCGCTCCATGTCAAAGCACACACGTCGTACTTTGAACAACTCGCGGTGGACCAATTCGTTTCGGAGAATCTCCCAGTGACGGCCGAAGGGTTCAAGGCGCTGACGAAGCCCGTGACGCTGAAGCGCCGGCCGAAGAAAGTGCCCAAGGCTCCTGAGCCAGCTCCGGCCAAAGCGGCGGCCGACGTCGAGCGCCAAGCCCGCGAGCGCATGGAAGAAGAAAGCAAGGTGCACTTTGCCGAGTCGGTCGACGACGACAGCGAAGACACCGTCGTGGACGATATCCACGAGGACGACGAGGTGCTGGACCTTGACGAGTTGTAATGCTGGCAGATGCAGCTATATTGTCTATACACACGAGTCTACTCTACTTGCTGGCCTTCTCCAGGGCAAGACGCGCCTGGAGAGCCATCGCGTCCCGCGCGCGGTCCTCGAAGTTTTCAACACACGTTCCCATGGCCTCGTACGCGGCCTGGATCTTGGCCTCGTCACCCGATGCGAGGGCAGCCGTGAACTGCGCGGCCTGCGGCTTACACAAGATCGTGGCCATGCAGAACTGCAGAGCCGTCGCCGCCTGCGCACACTTCTCGTCCGTCTCGCAAGTCTTGACGTCAACGAAGCAGCTCTTGCACTTGGCTTGGATCTTACCGAAGGTCTCCTCGACGTCAGCAACCGAGAGTTTGTCGCCAGGCGCGGGGGTCGACTCGGGCTCCTCAGCCGAAGGGGTGTGCTTGGGAAGTACCGGGTTGCGCTGGCCGTTGATGAAGTCAAGAATCGGGTACTTGATGCGGTCCACAAGGCTGCCGATGTCGTCGATGGCCGGGCGCGCGTACATGGAGATGGACTTCACGCTTGTGGCATCGTGCAACTCAGGCACCTTGTCCTCGGCCGTCTTGGCCTCGTCGAAGTAATAGTCGATCACGTAGCGAACTTCAGTGCCGTCCTTACGGATGACGATCCAGTCGTGGCGATCGAAAGGCTTTCCATGCCCAAGCATGAGCTTGAGACGAGCGAGCGGCGTGAGGTCGTCTGGGCGGCCCATGAAGCGCAGCAGCTTCGTTTCCGAACCTGGGTGGCACGCTTCCTCGTATGCAGCCACCTGCTCCCAGGCACGCTCGTTCATGTTGTTATGGATGCTCACAATTGTGTTGATGTGACCCTCGTGCACGTCCTCGCCCTTGCCTTTGCGCTTGAGCGCGTTGAAGAACATCTGCTCTGAAGGGTACGTCCATGTGCCTTCAGTGCCGCCCTTGGGGATCGTCGACTGGACGCGATTCGTATCGAGTGGGTACTTCTGACCTTCCTTGGGTTCCTGGTTGGGGTTCAAAGGCATCATGTTGGTCGGGTCAATCTCCTGGTTATAGACGTTGTACACAGGACCCTTCTTCTTCACAGGGCAGCCACCTTCAGCCGAAACAGGCGCGGGAGCCTCATGCTTAACGGGGCAGCCAGAAGCAGGAGTGTCGTGCTTAACAGGGCATCCGGCGGGCGCGGCAGCAGGGGCAGCAGGGGCCGTGGGCGTCGAGGTAGAGTTCCCCATTGTTCGGCGTCGATGGAAATGCTCCAGCCACGATTGGTCTCGAATTCTGCCATTGTGATTGGCTCCCATGTAAGTCCGTTCAAGCGAACTTGGGAGAGTTCGTGGGTCAACCGCAGCACTTCAATCCGTGAAACGCACATTGGACGCAACAATATTGTACATTTACGCACAATTGATCGTCCATACTAGTATAATACTCGACAGCATAGGAAGATGGAGAGACCTCCGTCGCATCAACGACCCTTTTTGGGGCGCAAAACTTTCGAAGGGAATGTAGGTTGTGTCAGTGCTCCTGGCTGTGAGGTGTTTGCTGCGTCATCGGAAATCAGAAGCATTTGTATGATGTTTCGCATTGAACATTGCTCTGGCTAGGAGTAGAGTTGATCAATAAACTATAGAAGCCATTTAGTACGACAAGCTGCAGTGTATACGGTAAATCGTTTGCAATAGGACACACATCAAAGCCTAAGGTTTGCCAAATACACAGATCTCCATGAGCACTCCTTTTGGATCCTTCTGCAACCTTTCTTCGCCAACGCGAAAGTGCATTGTAAACGTGCTTTTTGTGGCCCGTAGAAAGCACATTCTCACAATGAGAAATGGATTGGTCCTGCATTATTAACGTGGCGCAAATTGAACACCCGCACTCCTTGTAAAACTTGTTCAATTTGTCCTTTGGGATGAATTCGTTGGAAGATATAGTAGGCAAGATAGAGAACTGAGCTCCGAAGACAGTAGATGCTCTTGAAGGTCGCCAATATGAACAGACTTGGCGATGACTTGTCAACGCAGACGGTATGGTTTAAAGCAAAGCCTGATTCCATTTCCTCAGGATTTCTTTCACGCAGCACAAGTTCTGTGCTACCCGTAAGATGCGCCACGCTGACAGTTCATCGTTAATCTCGTATTGACCTTGTCTGCCTCTTGGCAGCTGGAGGATCATCAAACGCATCGTCTCCTTGAGCGGGTGTCCGACGCTATTCAGTGTGGCTAAAAATGAACGTTGTGACTATAGCAAGAAACGCACTGTATTCGTTTAGCAAAGCCTGACATCGGTAGCTTGGTGAAAGGTTTGTGTGAGTAAGATCACCTACTCGTTTTTGGTTTGTGGACGATTTGAAGTCGAAGCATATACTCACAGCCTCAGCGACATGATGAAGTCCAAAGCATGAAGAAAAAGCACGCTCGCGTCCTACATGTTCACACGCACTGACACGGTAAGAAGCTGGAGATTATTTCAACACTGAGCATTTTCGCCTTTGATATTCGACTGCCCTCCAAAAATGACAAACAAGGACCACTAATATGATAGACTTTTCGTGAATTGCTATCCGCACCACCACAACACATCGCCTTACAGCTCTACGCCATTTCAACTCAACTGCTCTACTCCATCATGCAGAAGCGAAGCCCTAGGTTCATGTCCATCGCGCAGGTCAGACAGCCTGGCCTTCTTGCCGTCGCGTGCAACGCTGTAATACCGGCTGTGATTGGCCATCTCTACGGACCTCTGATTGGATGGTGCTGTTGATCTGTGCTATGATTGGTGATCTCATGACGGCTTGTGATTGGCTGTCGCAAAATGAATGGTTGGCTTCGAAGTGGCATGGGATTTATTGGTGTGAAAGTAAGGGCTGGGAAGCCTGCTTTTCATTGTCCGTTTGTCTTAGCGGTAAGAAACAACGCGTCGTCATGGAGGAGGGCACCTGGGTAGACAGCCTTGGGACGCTCCTCTGTGCATTGGTATCTGTTCGGAAGCTCATCATCTCGCCTATGTAGTCACTACACCATGAAGCTTAACATCGCTAACCCCCACACCGGGATGCAGAAGGTCATCGAGTGCGATGACGAGCTCAAGCTCCGCGCCTTCTACGAGAAGCGCATGGCGCAGGAGGTCGACGGCGAGCACCTCGGCGAGGAGTTCAAGGGCTTCGTCTTCCGCATTTCGGGCGGTAACGACAAGCAGGGCTTCCCCATGAAGCAGGGTGTCCTCACCAACGGCCGCGCTCGCCTCCTCCTCTCGAAGGGCAAGTCGTGCTACCGCCCCCGCCGCAAGGGTGAGCGCAAGCGCAAGTCGGTCCGCGGTTGCATTGTCGGCCCCGATCTTTCGGTCCTCAACCTCGTCGTCCTCAAGGCCGGCGACAACGAGGTCCCCGGCTTGACCGATGGCCACATCCCCCGCCGCCTCGGCCCCAAGCGCGCCTCGAACATCCGCAAGCTCTTCAACTTGACCAAGGAGGACGATGTCCGCAAGTACGTCATCCGTCGCAAGTTCGACTCGAAGACGGGCAAGAAGAACGACAAGGCCCCCAAGATCCAGCGCCTCGTCACCCCCCGCACGCTCCACCACAAGCGCCAGATCGCCGCTCGCAAGCTTGCGCAGCGCGAGAAGGTCAAGAGCGATGCCGCCGAGTACTCGCGCCTCTACGCTCAGGTATGTTTTCCCCCTCTTCGTCCCCTTTGGAAAACGACTAACATTTGTCCTTCCTCTGGGGTTTGTCCTGCTCCTTATTCACCATTTGGCACTGTAGCGTGTTAAGGAGCAGAAGGAACGCCGTGCCTCCGAGATCGCCAAGCGCCGCAGCAGCCGCAAGGCTTCTGAGGTCAAGGCCGCCGCTGCCAAGAAGTAAGTTCGCTCCGCGACTTCTTCGAGCGGTGTTAAAAGACTCTCGGACTACATCGCGGTACCCTCTCACGGGGAGACAACGTGGGAGTGGACCATCACTAAGCGATGTTAATAAAGTGACAACCGACGCTATCCCGATGGTTCCATGTTTGTTGCCTTGAATATGCCACGAGCACCGAAAGCCTCGTTTACGAGGACGTTTCTTGCAATGGACGCGTGATGGTCCGTCGTGTCCACAAATTTCATGATCATTCGGCCTTGCTAAAGGTCAGCGTTGGTAGTTTGTGCTGGCATATTACAATTTCAGTGCCAAGTTGATCCGTACCACGATCGTTCCGCTTGCTGTTTGATGTACGACGACGTGGACCACAATGAGGCAGCCTTGATGGCACGCAGGGTAAACTTCTTTCATGCTGCTTGGGATGCATTGGTGCTTGAGCAGCGTATGAAGTCGGCACCCGTGTGCTCAATGCATGGCGAATGTCGCCGGTCGCCACATGCGTTGTATGATATCTAATTGCTCCGGTTGCGACTTGTACGCGTTGGATTGGTCAAAATATTGTGCATTTCGTATTTTAGCCAATGAGATGACTCCAATCTGTTTTGACAACGCAGTCATTTCACACAGGAGGGGGCGAGTCCCTCTGAGATCACATAAACCTCTATAATCGTATGTTTCCTAATACTCCACCACGAACGCAAAACGCAAACGGCGGCCCCAAGCGTCCAGCGCCCTTTGCGGAGGTACGATCGATGCCTGCAGCTACATGCGGATATGAAGGAGGAAGGGTGAATGTGCTTCGCCTTCATGTCGATGGCGCTCTTGAAATTGTTGATGGAGCTCATGAGTGCAATGCTATAGACACATAGAGGTCCTGGATGAATCCTCCATTCAACTCGCAGCCGCCGGGCAGCCAAGGTGCCTTCCGCCCTTTTAACCCGGCTCAGCAAGGTCAAAACCAGCCGCCACCTGCTCCAGGAGGCTTTCAGCATCCCAACTCGGCGGGACCGCGAGGACCGCCGCAACCTTTCAACCCTACCGCGCAGCAGCAGCCCCACTCTTTCGGCGCTCCTAGTCAAGGACCTCCGCAGCAAGGACCACCTCAGCAGTTTAGTGGTCCGGCACGGGGCCCTCCGCAGATGGGCTTGTCACAGCCAGGTGCTCCGCAGCAGTTCAGTGCCCCTGCCCGAGGCCCGCCGCAAATGAGCGGGCCTCCACAGCAAATAGGCGGCCCTCCACAGCAAATGCGTGGACCCCCGCAGCAAATGGGCGGCCCTCCACAGCAAATGGGCGCCCCCCCACAGCAAATGGGCGCCCCCCCACAGCAAATGGGTGGACCCCCGCAGCAATTCGGGGGTGCTCCCCATGGTCCGCCTCAAACGGGAGGCCCGAACACTGTGCCTGGACTGAACCAAGCGTTCAACCGCATGTCGGTGGGCCCTCCGGGTCAAGGGCCTCCGGGCCAAGGCCCGCCTGGTGTCATGCAAGGCCCACCGAGAGGTCTGACCGGCCCCATGCAAGGTCCTCCGATGGTTCAGGGGCCTCCTGGCGCGATGCAGGGTCCGCCAATGGGTCAGGGTCCTCCTGGCACGATGCAAGCCCCTCCGATGGGCCAAGGTCCTCCTGGCCCGATGCACGGCCCGCCTTTTGGTCAGCCCGGGTACCCCCCGCAAGGCAGCTACCCTCCACAGCAGCCGACGGGCATTCCCAGCGGGGACTTCAATCAATCGAGCTTTGCTCCCAATCAGCCGATGCCGCTGCAGGGCGCTATCTCGGAGGCCACACTCGCTGCGCAGTGCGACCCCCGCTATATGCGCATGACGGTCAACGCTATTCCGCACTCGCAAGAGCATGCGACCAAGTCGGCGCTGCCCATTGGCGTCATCATTCAGCCGCTGGCCGAGCCCGAATCGGGCAAGGAGGTCGCCTCCGATCTCTTGCGGTGCTAGCTCACCCGCTGCGTAGATGCCCGTTGTCAACTTTGGCGCGACAGGTGTTGTGCGCTGCAAGTCGTGCCGGACGTACATCAACCCGTTTGTGCAGTGGGTCGACAACGGCCGCCGGTGGCGATGCAATCTTTGCAGCGCCACCAACGACGGTGCGCTTGCGTCTGCTCTTCTACCGACTCATGCTCGGCGGTATAGTGCCCAGCTCGTACTTCTGCCACCTCGGGCCGGACGGCCTTCGCCAAGACAAGGACGAGGTACCTCCCGCGGTCGAAGGCCGCGAGGGACTCACCACGCACTATAGCGACCGGAACTCTGCGGCAGCGTTGAAATCGTCGCCTCGTCGGAATACATGATGCGTCCTCCGACGCCGCCGGTCTACGTGTTTGTCATCGATGTCTCAGCGCAGGCGGTGGCCAGCGGCATGCTCGACGTCGCGACCAACACCATCCGCGAGCAGCTCGACAACCTTCCTGGAGACCCACGCACGCGCTTCGGCCTCATCACGTACGACAGCTCTGTGCACTTTTACAACCTCAAGGCCGGCCTCAAGACGCCACAGATGATGATCGTCCCTGACATTAACGAGCTCTTCATCCCGATCCCCGACGAGCTGCTCGTGAACCTCAGGTCCTCCTCGACCCTCGGAGCTCGTCACCAATGTCCATGTGTTAGTGACTCGCGCGATGTCATCGATAGCTTGCTAGAGATGCTGCCGCGCATGCACCAGGGCGCCCGCAACCCCGACACATGCCTCGGCCCCGCCATCCGCGCCGCTTTCCGCCTGATGGTACGCCGCCTTGAGTGTAGAATGAGCGCTAACGACCGCGGCAGACGTCGGTGGGCGGCAAGATGCTAGTCTTCCAGAGCTCGCTGCCGACGGCCGGCCAAGGTGCACTCAAGCACCGCGAGGACCCGCGTATGCTCGGCAGCGACAAGGAGCACAACCTGCTCAACCCCGTCGACACGTACGCCGGGCGGAGGGTTCCGCGGCCAACTCTGCTGTAGGTTTTACCGGAAGAACGCGATCGAGTTCTGCAGGCAGCAAGTGAGCGTTGACACGTTTCTCTTCTCGCCGCAGTACACGGACTTTGCGTCGCTTGGGTGCCTCTCCAAGTACTCGGCCGGCCAGGTGTTCCACTACCCGGGTTTCACAGCTGCGGCCGACGGCGCCAAGTTCGCGCACGACCTCGCTCACTGCCTTACGCGCGAAACGGGCTGGGAGGCGGTGCTCCGCGTGCGCTGCACCAAGGGCATGCGCCTCTCGAACTTTTACGGTAACTCGTTCCTGCGCGGCCCGGACCTGCTCGCGCTCCCGAACGTGCACCGCGACGCGGCGTTCGCCATCGAGATCGAGCACAACGACGCGCTGCTCACAGCCAATGTCATCTGCGTGCAGTCAGCGCTGCTCTACACGACGTCCTGCGGCGAGCGCCGCATCCGCGTGCACACGCTCGCCGTGCCTGTCACCAAGCGTAAGCGCTCTCTGGCTGCGCCGGCCGCGCCTCATGGCCTTGCTAGTGTTTGCTGAGGTGTTCCGGTCGGTGGACGTCGACGCCATGTGCAACTTGATCGCCAAAAACGGTACGCGCTTCCGGTTCACAGCGACGCTTATCGAACTTAGCCCTCGAGGTGGCGCTCAAGAGTGGCCTCAACACGGCACGCACCAAGATGCAGGCCATTGCCGCCGACGTCGCCCGCGCCTACCGCACGAGCGGAGCGTATGGGGCCAATCCGTCGACGGGCTACCAGTTGCAGCTGCCCGAGTCGCTACAGCTGCTTCCGCTATACATTGTACGCTGACGCAAACGCGACGCCGCACTGAGTGCTTTGTAGATGTCGCTGATGAAGAACCCAGCCTTCCGCGGTGGCAACGACATCGGCTCGGACGAGCGGTCCGCGTGGCAGTACGCGCTCAACAACATGCCGGTGGGCCTCTCGCGCACCTTTATTTACCCGCGCCTCTTTTCGCTGCTCGAGATGCCTGCAGAGGCCGGCCTCCCTGCACCTGAGGGCAGCGGCGCCATGACGGCGGGCGCCGACAAGATCCAGCTACCGCCCGTGGTGAACCTTTCGGTCGAGCGGCTCAACACAGAGGGCGCGTTCCTGCTCGACGACACGGTGTCCCTGCACCTGTGGCTTGGCCGGTCGGTGTCGCCGCGATTGCTGCAGAGCCTCTTTGGGACCGAGTCGATTGACGGCGTGGACGTGCGGGAGCTGCAGCTGGCCGAGCCGACGGACGACCTCGGCACGCGCGTGCACAACATCCTCGAGGCCCTTCGCCAGGATCGCCCCGGCTTCCTCAAGCTCCATGTGCTGCGCGAAGGCTCGCCGGGCGAGGGCCGCTTCTTCTGGAAGCTCGTCGAAGACCGCGCAAGCTTCAACGGTGGCACGTACTCGTACGCCGAGTTCCTGGGCCAAACCAACCGCGCTAGCCAAGGCGGCAAGTAGACTTGCCTTCTCTTAATGCACCAATCGACGATTCATAGTCTTGTACACGAGGTTACCACCGATGTCTAGCTCTCGTAGCGGCGAGCGACTTCGTGCACCCACTTCCACATGTGCGCCTTTTCGGTGGCGCGGGCGGTCTTGACGGCCGCTGTGTCGAGCGGGTGGCTGAACATTAGGTCCAAGTGGTGCGCGCCGCCGTCGACGGCAACGGCCACGACGCTGGGGTTGAGGTCCTCAAGTACGCCCATGCCAGCCCATGGGTCGTAGTTGCCATTAGAGAAGACGATGTTCGAGGCACTCCTCAGGGCGTCGCGGCCGCCGTACACCGTTGTCGGCCAGTCGGGCCGCATCGTGACGTTCCACGTGGCCTTGCAGCGCTCGGCGTCTGCGGTGACGTTGTGCAGCACGGTCCAGAACATGTCAAGGCCGTTGCCCTGGTCCTGCGGCATGTACAGCTCCGAGCAAAAGAGGTAGTCCCAAAACTCGCCGTCAATCTGGCTTTCGTTCGACGGCTGGCCCATGGCGTAGCACGGCGCGTCCTTGGTGCTGTTGTAGTAGACGCCGACGCTCTGCCGCAGTGCGGCCAAGAGAGCGAGATCCCCCGCCGGTGTCGCCGGAAAGGCCGGGGCCAGCGGCGCGCAGGCGGCGCGCACTGGGTACGCGGGTAGGACGCTCACGCCGTTCATGATGTACGACGACGGGTACGGGTAGTTGCCCATGGCGAGGTAGTCAAAGGCGCCCTTGGCCCAGTCGGCCAGCGCGCATCCGTCGGCCTCAGTCGCGACAGCGTCGCAGAGCCCTAGCTGCGTCTGCAGCTGCGCACGGCCGTCAGCCGTCGCCGACGCATTGAATATGACGTCCCAGACGCGGCGGACGTTGGGGGCGCAGTTAGCCGCAGACCCGGCCGCTGGCGTCGCGTCGAATGTCACGATTTGCGAAAAGCCCGACACGTTCGTCGGCGGGCTTTCGCCCAAGAATGAGAGTACTGGAGCCGAGCCGGCAACGACGCCGTCGATGATGTGTGGGTACTTGAGCCGGAACCAGGTGCCAAGCATGCCGCCGTACGAGCCGCCAAAGCCGATGACGGCGCTCTTCTCGGCGCCGAGGGTTGCTTTGAGGTGGCGCAGCAAGACGGCGTAATCCGCGAGCGCTTGTTCGGAAGAAAGGTGCGCCAGGTGCTTGGCCGCGTCTTTTCCGAACGGAAGCGACTTGCCGAAGTACCGGTGCTCAGCGAACACGAGCAAGGCACCGAACTCCGCGGCGTTTTCCCACATGAGACCCGTGTGGTTCAAGTAGAGCTCGACGTCGGCTTCATTTCCGACGTAGAAGAAGATGGGACCGTCTGGCTTGGTCCAGAACTCGCGGCACACGAAGTAGCGTTCCTCGTACGTCTCGTCCGTCGCCTCGAAGTGGTTAAGCGTTTGCGTGAAGTACGATTCGACGCAGCGCTTGCGGAGATCTCCGCTGAAGTCACCCGAAACTGCTTCTGCAGGAGCAAAGCCAGCCACTGGTGAGACCTCGATGGACGACTCGGCAGCACGGAGGACCGGCAGCGTGTACGCGTTCTGTGCGCTGTAGACGACGGAGCCAATTGACGCGGCGGTGAGAAGACCAACGGTGAGGGCGAGTTTCTCCAGCCTGCCGAAGCTGCGGCCGCTATCCTGGCGCGGGGCCGTCGTGTCGAGCAGCGGACTCCGCTCCATCGCAGCCGCAAATCCAAAAGTGCATTTGGTGCCCGTCATTTGCGAGCCCACCAATCAGCGCCAGCGCCCAACTTCAAGTAGCTGCTGATTGGCTGGCAGCTTGACGATCTTCACGAGCTCCCGGAGCGCAGACGCCCAAGGCAGTGCTGGGCTTCGAGACCACTTTCAAGCGAACACTTGCGTGCTACCATGCGCGCAGCTCAGTTACGACGGTGGATGACGCGAAACAAGCGCCCCGACTCGCTCGAATGTGCACAGGAGCAGTTGCTCGTCAACAAGGAGAAGCTCAAGAACCTTGAAGCAGTCCGCAAGCCGCGCGACGAACTCGATCGAGGGCCTCGATGGTGACCCGCGCACGTCCACCGAGTGGCGGCCGCACTTCAACCCGCCGCTCGACGAGCTCGAGTCCGATTCGGATACTGACGAAGTCGATCTCAACCTTAACCTGCATGGAGCACTCAAACCGACGCGCGCGCCGCATCGACGTTGACAGCGACGATGGCACGGAGATCGTACAATGTAGTACCTGTATTCGTCTCATCTAAATTCTTTTCCGCGTGTGAAACATGGGCTTCATGGAGATCTGCTTGGAAGCGCGGAGAGACACCGCAGCGGCGGCTCCCGCTGCACCTATCGGCTGCTATGGTTCGTACGTTTAAGGTGGATGTGATGTTTGCTCTCGCGGTCCCAGGCTGGTGAGGTCCCAGGCTGGTGAGCACAGTGCTGGACGAGTGCGCAACACTTTGCAGACAATGCCTACGATACTGCATTGTGTGCATCGATGCGGAGAGTCTACGCGCTTTCGCCTGTAAAACAGCCTCGCCCCGTACGACAGCTCGTGCTCCGTACGAGAGCTCGTGTCCGGTAGGTAGCAGAACATCTCTCTGCGGGTGTTGCTCTGAAACATGAAAATGCATCGAGATTCATATTTTCGCCTTAACCGCAGTGATACTCAAGTCAGCCGTCAACAACTGTTGTGTCGAAGTCGCCGCCGCGGCACTGGCAGCAGGCCTCGGAGGTGCCTCGCGAGAACTGGGAAGCGACTTGGACCCTCCACCCGCGAGTCGAGAGCCACATTGCCTC